>JADGIX010000301.1:0-13587 GCA_027595885.1 Globomyces sp. JEL0801
TCTATCCCCACCTTCGGACAAGCATTTGAAAAGCACGCATGAAGTTCCGATTTTATGCTTTAAAAATCAAACTCATCTTATTAATGTTACCTTATGTAATTAATCCAGGATCGGATCATGAAATCCGAGAATTAGAGGAACTGACAGATCCTATTCGATTCTACTTTTAAATCATTGTCTACATGGCGTAGAAGATACTAGAGTTACATTTTCTTTTGTACTATATTTATAACAGAAAGAACCAAAGGGCACAAAGAACTTTACAAACTTTTACGACCTCATAGCACTTTCCCATTTAGATTGCTATTAACGCAACGGTAGTTTATTCAAAATTAATCAATATTCGCCTAATTGATAAGATTTTGAAGTTGGTGGAACGTAATATACTCCAATCTTCGGCAAAGGGGTCAGATTACCAAACATATCTATTCATAAATTCAATCCATCAAACCTTTCTTTACAACGAAAATCTGCTGTGGGTAGCCCATTGGCACAAAAATTGCCTACGATAAGATCCATAAACATACACCTCCAGGTTTCAATTGGTCAACAAGAGGGCTAGGAAGCTCCTTGGTATAAGCACCAACATGAATAGCATCATAAGGAGCTAAAGGTGGATATCCTTCTCTTCCATCCGCAACTTGGCATTATCATAGAAACCCTTTACCTTCCAATTGAACAACTCCTGATTCCAAAAGATCAGGATCTTCATTTTGAATATTCTTAATAGATTGTTCAACTAGTTCGGGAATATGATCAATACCAACAACCTTTCCAGTTTTACCAACCTATTTACATATTAACAGATTGTACATATCAATACTAGCTGAGCCAAACAAGCACAGAGGTATCCAGATCCACTGCCTACATCAAGAACTTTTGCACCATCCTTGAGATACGGATATAAAGTTTCTCAACAATCAATAATAAACACATACCCAATGCATATGCATGCATGTGAGGTGCAGATATAGTAGCATTGTAGCCAATGGGTTGTGGACTATCTTCATAAGGTGATACATTGGTGAAATTAGCTCGATCTACTACTTTCATTGCATGAAATACTGGGTCATGCTCGATTAGTCTGTTGGCTAATTGTTTAGATTAATAGTTAGTTACCTTTAAGATTCTTGACTAACTGTAAATTGGAATTACCACTTGATCTCCAGGCCATTTCAAATGGGAAAGATTCGGGATAATCTGCATGAAATTCATGGGTGAGAAACCAACCTTGCATTGACCATCAACATGATTCAATATGAGACTAAATGAAAGTATAATTTGTCACAGATGGTGTTTTGGAACGTATGTGATCTAAACCAATCATCACGGGGCAGACTGTCAAAGTTCAGCACAAGCACACCTTATATATACTTTGGGATTGTAATACAAAATAACAGTGCCATGGTAAATTGTTTATTAGTTAGTTACAAATCTATTGGATTAATTTGTGTAGAGATTCTAAAGTGGTACGTTTGGAACTATCAAGAACAGTTTTCGAATCCTTCAATTCGCTTGAATATTCTTGATTTAAAAATTCCAATTTGCTCAAGGTTGACGTTTGAGTCATTAATGAACCAGACTTTTTGGTGAAAGCCAAACATGTGTCAAAAATCTTTTTCGATTGTTGCTTGTCAGTATCCATGTACAATGATCCAAGAATGTTAAGGCAAAGTCCAGTTATTTGAACATTTGGTATCGAAGATTTCATTTTTATCGCTTCCAATAAATGGCCTCTAAAATATTAATGCTCTTATACATATTACTTTGTCGCCTTAAATTCCTTTTTGTTAAGGGTATCATAACTGCATAAGATAGTTTTGATTAGCATTTGCGTCAGACTGGACGAATCTCTAGTTTCTATCAACTCTTTCAACATATCACCAGAGACTTCCTAATTCAATTAATACAAGACGAGCAAGTACCTGTTGAGTACTTCGGATATATAAATGAGCTTTAACAAACCATGCTAAATTTTGGTTGCTTGAACTGAGTAGTTTTTGATAAATCACATCCGATTTATCATAGTCTTCCAAACTCTGAAACAGCATACCCCAATCCAACATAACGTAATCTTTTAATTCTTGCCAAACCTCAGCAAATGGTAAAAGAAACTCAGTACAGTAATAGATAGTCTATGATAATAAGACGTGATCGTCAGCTTACTTTAAACGCCGCAAGATAATCGCATCTGATCAGTTGTATTTCAAATACTTGAATCAAAAGCAAGGATTTCAATCGAACCAAGTAGTGTCTCCGATGAACCAATTGACATGGATCATTTAGCTCTAGGATATGAAAATATAATTCAATACCAATCGATTTCGAAATTTCCTTGTTGACCGCTTTCAACCCCTGTGTTAAGAATGTTTTAGATTTCATATTATCTATAGGTTTATGCACTATTCCAGATATCAAATATGTGAGTAAAAACAACATTGTTGGTTGAAAATACATGATCGTTTCATATTTGTTTTCGTCACGGTATTGGGTTTCTAATAGACCATGCAATGCCGTTAGCATATCCACAGCTTCATGATTCTTTCCTATTTGACAATAATAGTTTATTTTCAAGATAAGGTATGTGATATTCAAATTTGCGTTTAAAGTAAGTGATTCGTCTTTGCTTTTCATGTTATCTAAGGCCTTGAATATTGATTCGACAACAGATAGCTTTTCTGATTGAAAGCTCCTTTGAATTCGCAACAATAATACAATATACTAATGATTAATTGTCAGTTCTTATAATACTGCATGAGAATAGTTTTTCAGTGATAGCAACTGTTCCACAACTTCTGTTGATGCCTGCAAGTAACTTTGCCAGTCAGTGGATACTTTTAATTTCAACAATAGAAAATGTGATTGCCAATGTGCGTTTCTAATCAAATAAATTCACTATTGATTACTGTGATGATCTGGAAACGGCTTTCTTGATAATGTTTCTTGCAATATTATGATGATTCTGTGATAGATGAAAATGAAAACGCAGGTCCATGATCCGAAAACCATATGTAAGAAATTCATTAGATTGATAGTTTGAATTGGAGATTATTAGGTTCTACTATGTTAAAGAGAAGTTTAACCTAACAAATTAAACTAGTCTTTTACATACTGCTTTGGTCAAATATTGCTCTACCAATGACGAATTCATAGTATAATGATGATATGAATATGCTAAAGAAAAGTATAATTCCAATTGTTGTATTGCAGTATTTGGTAACTTCAATGCTGCTTCCAAACATCTTATAGCAAATTCAATCTGCTGATTTGGATTAATGGGTTGTAGATTATTATCAGTGATTTTCAAAGAATCGGCGGCCATCAACTGAAAGGCCTTTACATAATCCATTGTGTGTGAAAATGGAAAGTTCCTGTCCGAAAAACGAAATGATAAACTTTTTTGCTTTTATGAGATTAGTATGTGAAATGGTAATAGCATAGTACAAAGGATTATAAAAGATGCGTTCGTTTATTGAAGTTACAATGAATTACGTTTCCATTGTTCCTTGAAATGTCCAGTTGGATTGTACCTAATCATCAGTGTTAGTATGTCTTACATCTTTGTGGTTTGGTGTTGTTGGACTGATTCCCATGGTCTAGGATTTTTCTTACGATCAAATACATTATCAGGATTTTGAATGATGTGATAGCAATAGTATCCACCCACAGCACAAGCGAATCCGATGAACACTCCGATTGGATAAACACCAACTGGAATTTTACTTGGAGATAATCCGTATTTTCCCATAGTTTTGTTTTTTAAAATGGCAAGTTTTCTATCTATTTATATGTCTGAAATGGATATAGCTCATCTGCATTTTGTTATCTGGGTCTGATTTATCCCCTCTTCCGCACTAATGGCGCACTCTCTCTCCTGACTCTCAATAATGATCGACTATTTAATAGTGGTTTTCAATTTCTATTCAGAAGAATTCAAACGGGATAGTCAACTAACTGAATGTTTTGAAATCACTCTTTTCTTACCCAATTATAAATTATCCTGAATTGCATAATAATCAAGTAGTTATTGACTATGTTTCTGAAATAAGCTTGATTATAATCAAGTTCTTAATTAGTGTATCAAAGTGATCATGAAATTCGAAATACTATTTCTTTCATGCATTCAATACCTCGATATTGGGCAACTTCTTTAATTTTTGCTTCATTAATGTAGCCAAATATTAAAGAAGTTGCTTACCATCCAAGTTTTGTCTGTCATTTTTTTCCAATATTTTTATGGTAGAAGTCACTGAAGAATCAACACCGTCGCCAATCACATTTCCAGCAGTTACCAAGCAGGATATCGATTATTGCAGCATTATAGAATGGTATCCAAAGTTTTCCAGGTACTCTATACCAACTGTATTTGTCCCTTTGTCTGAAGAGTTTATTTCATATTTAAGCTCGGATTCAGTTTATGTAGCTGGAATGAACACTTCTCATTCATATGAATATGATGTGGATTCTGATTCGGACAGTTCCAATTCAGAAGTGGATTCTCATGATTCAACAAATTTGGTTGAATTTCCTGAACTGGATTTGTTGGTTGAAAAGGCAGTAGAAGAATTAGGAGGATCCATATTTCCCAAATTGAACTGGAGTTCACCAAAAGATGCTGCATGGATTGCATTTGGTAATTCATTGGAATGTACAAAGCCAGCTGATATATATATATTGTTAAAATCGAGTGATTTCATTATTCATGATTTGTTCCATGCGTATGAATACTGTCAGCAAGTTAGTGAATCTCCTCAATTCAATTTGGCTTTGAGAGAGTGGAGAAAAATAGATTCTGCATATGAATTTCGTTGTTTTATTCGAAATAATCAACTGATAGGTACCGAGATATGAATTTATCGAAATAGGTGTTTGCCAAAGAGATATTCGTCAATATTATTCATTTCTAACTGATATTAAAGATAATTTGTTAGATGCAATTGAAGAGTTTTTTGACGCCAAAGTACAAAACAAATTTCCCTCAGCCAACTGTAAGATTTAAACATTCACTTAATTTCTAGATGTTTTGGATGTCTATTGCACCAATCAATTTTATGTACGAATCGTTGACTTTAATCCATTCATTCCATCCACAGACCCATTACTATTTGAATGGAGTGAATTGTTAGTCCAAGAGTTTAACGAGCCAGTTTTCAGATACAACAAATCAGCTGATGAAGCTCAAAGTAATCAACCAGCTTACACGCATAATCGATTGCCTAAAGAAGCCTTTGATTTCTCTGAAAATTCTACCATAGCTGAATTTGCTCAACGATTTCAGCAGGAATTAGAACTACAAGCAAGAAACAATGAACATGTAAATCATTGAAGAATATTAATATAACTTTCACTATTTAAATTGTTTTTTATGCATGACAAATTTGATCAGATGGTGTTAAGTACATTTTTATTCACGGTTTGATCAACTTTCTATCATTGAATGGCTTTGGAGGTAATGATACAATAGATGAAAATGTAGGAGGTTTTGATAGTCCAAAAATATATCTAGCATATTCTGAAATGGATCCAACACTAGTAATTATCTAAATGTATATACATACCCTCCATGAATTCCAATTAGTGACAAGAAATATCGTAGTCTTGCAAATAATGTCATGACAGATATAAATTGAAGAATACTCCTCAACGTTCGTTTCCATTTTGGTGGAGTAAAAATAATGAAGTTGTTTAAAAGGGATTTGAGTAAAGTGTTACGCATGAACATAATTGATATTAGGAGTAGTCTAATTGGTTATATGGATTGGTATACCCTAAATCTACACATCCATCCAACATGATTCGAGATTTCGCCAGTTGAACAATTTGAATTCCTTAATAATCAATTTAATATAATCTATACCTTGAGCTTCAATTTTTTCTTTTTGTTCATCCAATTCACGTCGATACTGAATGATTGCTTTTTTTAATACAGTTTGAGTATCTTTTAAACATATTTCCAATCGAATCGCTTCTTCTTTCTGTGTACTTATATCTTGATCTAATGACTCTATTGTAGTCTTTAGAGTTGAAATTGTTCTTGTCAATGATAGAATTTCCTTTTGACCTCTTGCAATGATGTTCTAACATCAATAAATCATTCTATTGTTTTTACCTAAATATTAAATGAATTAGAAATAATTTAGGTACTTCTAATTTCTTATTCTTTGTAAAATTCACAATATTTGCCATATAATTAGCAGATGTGATAGAGTATTGCAAATGATTAATCGATTGTTGATGTCGAAACACATCATTGATTTGATTGACCAAATCAGATTGACTATTATTTGTATTCCTAATCAATGGTCTTTTGGTAATTTCCACCTCCAATTTACTAGTTAATGCTTCAGTAGCCTTAAATAGTTCATCGAATCTACTGACATTAGTTGAATAGTTTGATAATGTTGTATTGTTTCCAGCTTCTTCAGTGTCTTTGGTTACTACTGTTATTTTCATAAATATTAGTCAACTGAGTAGTAGTTTCAATTTGACTCAACAAGCCTCATATTCAAAAAAACCTTGGGTTCACAGAACATTAAGGATTAAAGGAATGATGGACTAGGAAAATAAGATTTTGGTGCACATTATATCGTAATTCTATATTTATACAGGTGCCAGTCAAGGTTCATGATATAAAATTTCGATTATATTCGCGTCTTACAGTTGAAATTGACTCTGGATTATTTGTTAAAATACATGGACTTTAAAATTGAATTTCCCACCAATCCCGAAAAGTGGAAAAACTTGACTCTAGAAAAAAAAGGAGGAAAATTAGAATTTGGAGGTTGTTGGTGTAAACTATTGAGATTTCTTTCGTTGCTACCATAAACGGTACTGATTTAAGCCAACTGATCAAAACACAGATGATGATGTTATCACTATCGCAATCACGAAAGAAACCAGTACAAATTCAATTCACGCCACTGCAATCACGACATTTCAATCACAAAAAACACCACATCGCGTAATAGAAAATCACCAAAAAAAACATTTATAATCAGGGAAAATTTAAATGAGTTTTAAACATTCAAATGGTTAAGCTAACATCAGAAAAAGTTACTACCTATTTAAAATCAACTGTTCACGACTTGCCCAAATCCTCTGTGACATTCATTAAGGACAGATTTCCATTCATCCAATGGCTACCTAAATATAACCGTACTTGGCTAGTTGGTGACTTGATCGCTGGGTTAACTGTTGGAATGCTTGTTATCCCACAAGCACTTGCCTATGCCAAACTTGCTGGTCTGCCTCTTGAACATGGTCTGTACACTTCCTTTGTGGGTTTGATTAGTTACTTTCTATTTGCTACATCCAAAGGTACGGAACTCTTTTAGCTTATTGTAGATGTGACAATTGGTGCAACTGCGGTAATGTCCCAATTGAGTGGTCAGTTAATGGCTACCTATAATGTAAATACGGGACTATCTCCAGTCGTATTCTCTGTTTCGTTGGCATTTTTCGCTGGATTGGTTGAAACTTTTATCGGGCTATTCCAACTTGGAATCATTGTTGATCTGATCCCCACTCCTGTTATCGCTGGTTTGTGACAATAAGGATCTAACCTGTATAGGCTTCACCACTGGTGCTGGTATACAAATCATCATTGGTCAATTTCAAGGTTTGCTTGGAATCCCTGGGATCAATACAAACAATGCAGCTTACCAAGTCCTTATTGACACTGTTGGTTCTATTGGTAAACTTCGATTTGATGCTGTCATTGGGCTCTCTTCTTTGGCTCTACTAATTCTCTTCCGTCTATCTACCTATTACTTTGTATCCAAAGGACATAAATGGTTCCAATGGGTTGGCCAAGCCGCTAACGGAGTTACTGTCATATTGTTCATTATCATCAGTTACTTTGTGAATAATGGATTGTCACCAAAGGATGTGAAGTTCCGAATTGTTGGAAATATTCCTCGTGGTCTCAACTATTTTGACGTGCCATCATTTCAAAACTTCCCTAAAGTTGCACCTGCCATCGGATCAGTGGTGTTGGTTGGTATTCTTGAACAAATTGCTGTAGCCAAATCATTTGGAAGAATCAATGGATATCGTCCCAATGCCAACCAAGAAATCGTTGCTGTTGGTCTAGTCAATACCATTGGATCTCTATTTGGAGGATTCAGTGCTACTGGTTCATTCTCTCGATCATCCATTAAATCTAGATCTGGTGCTCGTACTCCGTTATCAGGAATTTTTACCGCCATAGTTGTTCTGCTTGCCATCTACGTTATTACTCCAGTCTTTCAATTTATCCCAAATGCAACTTTAGCTGCTATCATTATAAACTCGATCAGTGATCTACTTTCTCGACCAGCTACTATCAGAGAACTATGGGAAATCGAAGTTTTTGATTTCTTATCATTTTTGATTGCACTATTGGCAACCATCTTCAGCTCGATTGAAAATGGAATCTTTACCAGTGTAGCATTTGCCCTTATTGTTTTATTATACCGCGTTGCTCGACCAAATGTACATGCATTAGTCCGTGATGAAAGTGGAGGATGGATTGGTTATGAAGAAATCAAACAAGAAAATGAAATTGTATCTGTAAAGTCATCACCACCGGGAGTTGCAGTGTTCCGAGTTGAAGAGTCATTGACATATCCAAATGCAAATTATGTATCTGACAATGTGAAATCGTGGATCCAAGCCAATACAAAGTACAATGGTCAAAACAAAGAAACGAGTGAAAAACTGTGGTGTGAAGATACTGTGAATGAAGCAAAGGTGTCGTCCGCTTATCTACCTGTTTGGTTTGATGATACACAAAATCCAGTCAACGAGATTCCAATTTTGAATGCAGTTGTGTTTGATTTTGCATCTGTGAACAATATCGATTCTACCGGTTTACAAACACTTGTGGATATTCGTGCTGATCTTGAAAAGTATGCAGGTGGGCATATTTCATTTTACTTTGCACACGTTCGACCACAGCATCAACATATCTTGGATTACTTTTATGAATTGGGTAGCAAACATGATGTTGTCCCAGTGGTAAATAGTGATGCATGGTTAGATGGTAGTTCTAGTTCTCTTGATATTCATGAACTTCGAAAAGGACGTATCTTTCGAACCATTGACCAGGCTGTAGCTGCTGCGTCCAAGAAAAATAGTATAGCATCTTTCTCAGATACCGTTAGTGTTGGTTCAAAGGAGGGTTCTGTGCTTAATGTTTGATATAAATAAAATATTTTTTTAAAAACTTGAATTGGATTTGGTTCTGAGTTTATACAAATTACTGTTATTAGTGTAAAAGGGAACAAAAGAGTTATCTTTTGTTGAATAAAGGAAGTTGATTACAGTTTGTTAGCTTGTATGTATCAGATTGTATGCTATTAGACTCTTCAGTACTTTATCAATTCGTGATATACAGCAAGTCAATGGAATAATCCAGTCCTGTTTTTGATTTTCCAGATCGAAATCATTCCAATGAAATCATATTGGAAACATTTTTTCAATTTTACATTTTTCATGGAGATGTTCGTCAGACAAGGAATCAGAGTCTTAAAAACTTTAACTACAAGGAGTAGAAACTTTTCAGCGTTTTCAGGAGAACCAAAGGAATGGATTGTACCTTATCCAACTTCAAAAGACAATCATAATACATACGATTTATCAATTCCTATTCCTCCTCCTTTAAAAAGAGAAAATGAATCAATTGAAAATAAAAGAGCTAGATTAGTATATAATTCAAGAAAACGTGGAATATTGGAGGTAATCTTATTATTCTATTGATTTTTAGACTGACTTACTACTGGGTACTTATGCTAAAATAGCTCTCAAAAATATGTCTCTCTCACAATTGGAAGAATACGATTCGTTATTGGATGAAAATGATTGGGATATTTACTATTGGTCAACTGGAGCTAAACATGTACCGAAACACATTCAAATGTTATCATTTTGGCCTGAATTAGTTGAACACTGCAAAAACAAGTCAAAGGTAGTTTTAAAAATGCCAACTTTGGATTAAATAAATAATCGAATGTATTCTCAATCGGATGATGTTCTTGACCCTTTTAGTTTGATGTTTGATGTTAGATTGTGATATAATTTGATTTCCACCGCTTACATAGAAGCTGAAGGTACTTTTGTAATGCCTTTTTGTCATCGGGTTGATACCAAGTTGAACCACCTTCCAATCCACAGAACGCAACCAACTTGGAAACTCTTGATTTTTCATAGAATTGCCAATGAGGTTGCTCAAATTGCACAGCTTCATCTTCAGGATAAAGTGTTGTATTGGATTCATTGGGCGAATCATAGTCACATTCGTATCCAATGGTTCCCATGCTCAATCGTTTTAAAACGTATCCTTTATCTAATGCTTGATTGATCCAACGTGTTTGAATAATTGTATCATCAGAGTTGCCCAAGTTGACAAGACTTGTATCGTAATTGCGCATAGATGACAATAAGCTAATTGAAAATGTCCTTACTCCATCATCTAAACGTATCAAAGATAGACTAATCCTACCTAATATTCTTGATACTGCTTGTGTTCTTGTCATGGAAATATCTACTCTACTCTTTATGTTTATCCGAATATTTAATGGGCCATTCTAATGTTAAGATAAAAAGATTACATTGATAAATCGCATTGGAATACTTTGCAGCTGGAACATTATCATACAATTTTTCCCGATTCGAACCAAGCATTTGTTGTTTCTCCATACAAACTCATAATCGCGATTTTTACAATAATTTCGACTGATTTTATCGACTGAATTTAGCCAATAAAACAAATCTTTTGAAATAGCATGCAAATAGTCATCTGTTGAATGATAACTCTGAAATCTTTTTGGTTGGATTGAATGTATCTGATTTCGAAACGACCTGCACGTTGATTGTAAAATGATGAGATCCTCAAACCGAAGATGATCGAATATACACGTCAATAGCTCTGAAGGTAATTTATACAACATTCTTAATGGTAGAATAGAGAGACATTATCAAACACTTGTTGAGACGTTTACAAGACAATGTCTTTGTTCTTCTAATCAAAGATTTATTATTCTTACTAAAAGATCTCTTTAAAACAGCTTGTTGATATACGTTATGGGCCATTTTTTGATAATTTTGTGCCTTCACAAAGGTCAGTGTTTGTTCCATAAAGACTTTCCCATCTTTTAAAACCGCCTGTCAACAATCCAATTCTCATTGGCCCCAAATCTTTTTTTAATTTGGTTAAATTGATGATTTTTAGTGCACATGCAGGAGATCTAATGAGACTGAGTTGACAATGCAAGACCAGTTGGTTCACATCCTTCAAATATGGAGTCAATAGTGATAAATCATTCCATTTCATTATTTCCTGTGATTCTATATTAATAGCACCTTTGATGTGAAGTTGATCATAGTAAGATTTCTCACGAACATCTAAAATCAAATAACGAAATCTAAGATTAGCAACAATGACTTCTACTCTGACTTTGATTTTAATCTTAATGCAACCGTTTCTGCATGAATGTTCTCGATGGTTAACGTTCTCTGTTGGCAATACAATGGGCGACTGATTGAAAGTATTTTCATAAAAAGGAAAGATTTTTAGTTCCGTATAATGAAAACCAATGAGTTTTTCTTAAATATTTAAATGGTCGTATATTCATTGGATCTGTTGATTTTTGTTTCTTGATTTTCTCATGTCCTTTGGACAACAAGTGAAGGATTTTGAAGTACTGGATTTACAGTTCTAATGCATAGGTCACTTCTCCTCCAACAGATGGAATTAGCAGCATGATGTTTTCTCCTCAGGCCGATTATTTGGCTGTAGGTAGTTGGGATAATCAGGTACACATTTTATTTGATCTGACAACTAAAAGACAAGGATATATGAAATTCAACAAAATGGATCAGCTGCGGGGAAGGCTATCATACAACATGAAGCGCCAGTGTTGGATGTTTGCTGGAGCACTGTATTTCAAGAACGATCTTTAATCAATAGGATGGTTCCAAAGTGTTTTCAGTCGGATGTGATAAACAAGGAAAGATGTTGGATTTACAAACAAATCAAACTACCCAGGTCGCTGGACATGATGCACCAATTAAATCTTGTCGATTTATTGATGGATTACCAAATCTCAATAATATGTTAGTTACAGGATCTTGGGATAAAACACTTAAAGTATAGAACAACTGTTAATAACGATTTATTAGTATTGGGATTTAAGGTCTCCTACACCAGCACACACATTGCAATTACCAGAACGATGTTACTCGATTGATGTCAAAAACTCATTGATGGTGATTGCTACAGCGGATCAAAAAGTAGTTATTTATAACTTGAATAATCCTGCGACTCCACACAAAGTAAATATTGCTGTTCCTGATTGGGTAGACAATTGCTTCTTCTTTAAAATGGCAAACTCGAGTTGTTTCATGCTTCCCTGATGCAACAGGTTATGCTCTAGGCAGTATTGAAGGACGTGTATCTATAGAGTATGTTGAAGACAAAGACCAAGGGTTAGATGTTGTAATGTAATGTTTTAGTCGAAAGTTCAGTTTCCGATGTCATAGAGTTGACAAGAATGTGTTTCCAGTGAATGACATTTCATTCCATCCTCAATATGGCACCCTTTCTACTGTAGGTGGAGATGGAGGAATGAATTTTTGGGATAAGGATGCAAAAAGGTCGCTGAAAGCGCATCCGACTGCACCTGGTCCTATTACAAGCAGTGCTTTTAACAGGAATGGTACAATTTTCGCATATGGCATTTCTTACGATTGGCATAAAGGTCATGAGTACAACGTCTCGGTAACGATTATATACTTATATTAGTCAAACAAAGTATCACTTATGCTTCATGCAGTCAAGGATGATGATATTAAACCAAGACCGAAAAAGTGATTCCTTCGCGTACAATAAACACATTACTACACCTTGATTTTTACCACCACAATTAACGATCAATTAATAATTCATGATCTTGGAATAGTATAATGAATGGTATTGAATCCAATACCTTCATATTAAGTTCTTCATTTTTTTTTCTACATTTAACCAAATGTCATTCGAAGTAAACTGAATTCGACTAAAATAATTAAGGTAAATCCCCCTCCGACAGATAGTGTTAGTCGATTACAGTTTTCTCCTCAACAAGACCTTCTCGCCGTCGGAAGCTGGGATAATCAGGTAGATGAATAAAATTTAACAACCCAAAGACCAGAATATATGAAATTCAACAAAATGGATCTTCTACCGGTAAAGCTATCATACAACATGAAGCACCTGTGTTGGATGTTTGCTGGAGCACTGTATTTCAAACACAATCTTTAATCAATAGGATGGTTCCAAAGTGTTTTCAGTCGGATGTGATAAACAAGGAAAGATGTTGGATTTACAAACAAATCAAACTACCCAGGTTGCTGGACATGATGCACCAATTAAATCTTGTCGATATATTGATGGATTACCAAATCTCAATAATATGTTGGTTACAGGATCTTGGGATAAAACACTTAAAGTATAGAACAACTGATAATAACGATTTATTAGTATTGGGATTTAAGGTCTCCTACACCAGCACACACATTGCAATTACCAGAACGATGTTACTCGATTGATGTCAAAAACTCATTGATGGT
>JADGIX010000302.1:0-13558 GCA_027595885.1 Globomyces sp. JEL0801
AGAGATGGTACTGGAAGTTTGAAAGTAGGATAGGCTGGTGCCGTTTGAGGGGTAGAATATAAGTCAGGTTCGTCAAATGTAAAGAATTTGCTTGTGTCTAGTTCTGTTATAGCTCCCAGAGAGTCTGGTGACTTCATTTCACAAGAACTGTCGGTAGGAGATTGGCAAACTGTAGATACGCTTGAGTCAACAACTGAAGAAGTGTATGTCACTGATGGAGATGGCAGGGCAAACAAGGTTTCCCAAAGATCAACTTGAGACACTTCAAGATTGGCATCGCTGGTAGCTTGTGGTATTGTCTCGGGAATCAAATCAGAAGTAGTTGTAGAACTTGGCAAAGTCTCTGAAGAAACGGAAGCAACTTCTGAACAAGATTGAAGGTATGAAGACAAGTTGGTATCTCCCGTTGATGTGGTATTCGTTACGGTGGGAGAGGGCAGAGCAAAGAGAGATTCCAAAAAGCTAACTTGAGAGTTTCCTTGATCAACTGCTTCAGCAGTAGATACTTGAGTCCTCACAACAGTTGCTCCATTATAGGTCGCAGCTGGAATGCTATTGGACGAATTTGCAGAATTCAACAATCCCATTATGGCAGTAAATTTTCCCAATAAATCCTTGTTCTGCAGTTTTAACTGCTCAACACTGGACACCAAAAGTTCATTTGATTTGAGCAAAGAAGCGTTTGTTGTTTCTAAAGTTTTGATATACAACTTTTGTTTGTCTCTTGACTCTTGAGCTGATTGACGGTTCTTTATCTTTCTGAGTGTTTGCTTGTCAACATCCTCTCGCTTTCGCTTTCCCAAACCAGAGTTGTTCTGCTCGTTTACATTGCTCATTTTCTATTTTGTAAAGTTTTATTTTCATTGCTTTTATGATTTGCTCCAGCCAATCAAATTTGACCATTTGAACCAATCAAAATCATCCCCGTTTTCACGCCACATCAAAAGCGACGGCTCAAATACACAATGTAAAAGTTTTGGGACTATCATACGATACTTTATATAAACTAAATTCATATTTATACTTCCTTTTCTTCTGGGAATCTAAAAGTCAATAAAAAGTCCAATGTACCTAAATTTGAAATAGTTGTCATCAAAGTGATGAACTCTAACAAATCCATCTTCTCCACCAGATGCGTATCCAGTTCCAGATGGATGGAAAGCCAATGTATTAATAGGTCCGAAATGTCCTTTAACCCTTCCTATTTCTTCTTCAAATACCAAATGGTAGAATCTAACTTCAAATTTCCCTTGCTTTGCAGATGTGGTTGTGACATTCATTGCATCTTGACCACCACCTAATACAATCTATAATAATTAATTTGACCTTTATATATGGAAAATGTTTCGAGATGTAATATAATAGCAATGCAACTTACCTGTGGTTTAAGAGGAGATATAGCAGCAGAATTGACTGGTCGTTCAGTTTCGTATCTTTTGAAGACTTTTAAAGGTTCAGCAGTGAACACTGTTGCTGTACAGTCTTTTGATGATGTGATGAAATAATCTTTGGTTTTTCCAAATTGAATATCTGTAATAGGTCCAGTGTGTTTTTTATTTGAATCCAAAATTTCTCCAGTTTCTGCATCCCATATCGACACTGTACCATCATCATGTCCAGTAATTATTGTTTTATTCAATTTTCCCCATCGTGCTTGAGTGGCCTTGGATCCCGTAATAACAATCTGAGATTCAATTTTGCTAGTCTCTTTAGAAAAAGTTAAAAGACAAAGGATATGTTACGTTTTGCAGTGTTGGACTGAATGTTTACAACATGAATTGTAGATTTATTTCCCATGGTAGCATCTGTGACAAACAATGCTTTATGATCTCCCTCTGCGAAATCAACGGATCTTACGGCACTTAAAGTGGTCCATTGAAACAGTTGAACACCATTATTGATATTCCATAGTCTACAAGTGTTATCAGCAGAAGCAGTCAATAATAAGTTTGAATCTCTGCTAATTGCGATATCCCATACAGTACCATTATGACCATCGAATGTTCCCAATCGTTCCCCATTGTGAGAATACCAAACTGAAGGTTGATTATCTTTTGATACCGAAAATAATAAATCACCTTCGCTGTTGTACTTCACTTTTGTCAGTGCACGAGTATGTCCCATCAATAAGATTGGTTTCTAGAATCTATTAATAAATTGTTGACGAACCATTTTGAAAAATGTAAAAAAAAATTATTGTCATCCAACACAACTTTAGACTCTACCAATTGTAGTTGTGAACAATCTGATGTGTAGATAATGGATGCAAGTAGAGAGCAATGCTTCTTTTAGACTCAGTTGAGTTAGTGTCAGTGAGATGTATCCAAAATAAGTAAATTAGTTATTCTTGTTTACAAATCCTCCCTCTTTTGGTTATCTATAATATCTTAGTTTGTCTTGCTTGTATCGATACAGTTGAACAAAACAAATTCTTTTTTTTTATTTTTTTTTTTATGAGTTTATTCCAATTGCTAGGAGCAGGAGCGAAATTCAACAAAAACAAATACCAAAATGATTGGAATTCTTTCCAAAAAAAGGAAACTAAATCATCGACTGTTAGAGAATCAGAATCTGTAGAAAATTCTGAATTGGATTTTTTCAAATCTACTACTGTTCCATCAACAAACAAAAATTCAATCACGAATACATTAACCAAAGTGGATCAAAAAGAAGAAAATGATGTAGTAGTAGATCCTCTCACCACCCTTGAAGAAGCAAATCAATGGAGAAAGGACCACCATATTAAAGTACTGGGTACTGATGTACCTCACCCATTCAAAACTTATTCAGAATTAGCAGAGCGGTAAAATATGTTGGTTAATCATAGATATACTTTTAAATCCTACTTGAAAAATAACTTATTAAACTCAGGTTATACAACTCCAACACCAATTCAAATGCAGTCTATACCTATTATACTTCATGTAACACACAGGTGTACTTAACATGTTCAGGGTAGAGAACTCATGGCTTGTGCTCCAACAGGTTCGGGTAAAACATTGGCATTTTTGTTGCCAATCCTTCATGATTTGAAAGCCCCAACAAAGGAAGGATTCAGAGCATTGATTATTTCACCCACTCGTGAACTTGCATCTCAGGTATTGTTTTACTTGTATATTAAATGTTTTTAGATTCATCGAGAGTTACTTAAATTATCAGCCAACAAACCATTTAAAGTTTGTGTACTTTCAAAATCTTCAAATCTATCCAATCCAAATATCAAATCATCATTTAAAACATTTGGTATTTTCTTTCTTACATTTATTATTTTAGATATTTTGATCACTACTCCTTTAAGATTAGTGTATGCACTGAAAGAAGAATCAATCCAGTTGAACAAGTGAGTTTTTTTTTATACTTATGTTAAGTGTTCGTCATCTGGTGTTGGATGAAGCAGATAAGTTATTAGAATTAGGATTTTTGGACCAAGTCGATGAAATTTTCGCAGCTTGTACTTCCTCTAAACTACAAAGATCTTTGTTTAGTGCAACCTTGACTTCAAGTGTAGAAGAGTTGGGTCGTTCATTTATGTCTGATCCATTGAGGGTCGTTATCGGTCAACAGTATTCTTTTGTTTTTTAACCATCATTAGAAATGCAGCTACAGATACAATCGATCAAAAGTTACTTTATGTTGGTCAAGAAGAGGGGAAATTGATTGCAATTAGACAATTAGTACAATCAGGTTTAAAACCACCTTGTTTAATTTTTGTACAATCAATTGAGCGATCTAAAGAACTCTTTCACGAGTTAGTGTATGATGGAATTAATGTAGATGTCATACATTCCGAACGTACACAAGCACAACGTGATAATATTATACAAAATTTTCGAATTGGAAAAATATGGATTTTAATATCTACAGAATTAATGGCCCGTGGTATTGATTTCAAAGGTGTGAATATGGTGATCAATTATGATTTCCCACAATCCATTCAAAGTTATATTCATCGAATTGGACGAACAGGTAGAGCAGGTCGACGAGGTGAAGCCATTACCTACTTTACCAAAGAAGATTTACCCTATTTAAAAAGGTAATTTCATATATAAATTCATCCTAGTATTGTCAATGTCATGAAAGATTCTGGCTGTGATGTACCAGATTGGATGTTGACATTAAAAAAACCAACAAAGAATATGAAAAAGAATGCTAGAAATCGACCAGTGAATCGAGATTCTATTAAAACGATATCGAAATATGAAGAGAATTTAGAACAGAAAAAGAAGGAGATGATTCAAGGTTCAAAAAATCGTAAACGTAAATTATCACAAGTACAAAAATAACTATTACATCCAATATAAAATTCATTTTTGTTGATGTAATTAGTATTTTATTTTTTGTTTTCTTTATTCTAATGATAATCATTATAAATCACCATTGTTTTCTTGAAAGTTTACGTAGTTTAGTATTAAATGCACCCTTGAAATAGTTAACCCCACCACTAAATATAAAAAAAAATTAGTGTATCAAACAAAACAAACTATAAATCTTTATAAGATTTCAAGTATCGAGTATATCGATCCAGATCAAATCGTTTTCTTTCAATATCGTAATACAATTCCCATACATCATCTTTTCCATTAATCATTGGTTTATCCATTATTCGATCATTTACTTTTGATTTCACTTTAACAAAAAATTGTAATGGTTCAAGTGATTCATTGTCAAGTGATGTGACATATACATTGGTATACTAATATAAATTGGTTTTAAAAATTACATTGTTATAGACGGGTTCGATAAAGAGTTGAAGGTCTTGTTTAGGTAAGGCATCAACGGCAAGATCTAAAATATGTTGTAATAATCCAATAGAGAGTGAAAAGGTTGTTTCAGCAGTTATAGTATTTGTATATAAAGCATTATCCATTTCACTTAATGGTATATATTGAAACCCAAAAAACTTTTCGGTATTGTGATACCCTAGAAACATACCATGCATATCACCTATTCGAGCTTGTAAACTATACGATTATCAAAAATTAAACAAAAAAGTACTTGAATTTCAAAAAAGAGTTTGTAAGTAAACCATGGTATTCTCGTTCAAATGATTCAACTAATCCAGAATGTTGATAAATATCATAATGAATGGATTCTTTATAGTTTTCCACATCCATTCGTATAGGTAATGAAGCTCTACTTTTTAAATCAAAAATTCCAATATCAGGATGATATGCATCCAATTGTGATCTTAACAAGAAATCACCAATTTTACGATAATTAAACGATTCTCGTTGATTGGATATCATATCTTTATCATATGTAACATCATTTTTCACAAATGTTTTTCTAAAGGTTGAAGTAGGCATCGTTAATAATAGTTCAATGACATGTCCAAGATCTTGTAAAACATTATAACGTTGATCATCATCAGGAGCTTTATCAATAGCATAAACACCATCCTGATATTTTAAAATATTTAATGATCCAGAGATGGAGTAACGTGATATTCTAAAATTCAAGGATTCTTGAATGGTGGGTATAAAGGATTGTTTTGACATGGATTTACGATTGGTTATTAATATATCTAATTGTGATAGGATATTGACAATGGATGATGTGGAAGAATAGTACTTGGATTGAGATGATTTGGTATATTCTAATAATTTGGAATCAGTAGATGCAACTTTGTATGGTGGTATTTTAGTGAAATCAAAATCTTGTACGTTTGGAATTTCATTTACAAAATCGGTGAAATCTAGTATAAATTAGAATGGTTCATTTACTTGATTTTTGGGAACTTGGATCAATTACAAATTGAGGTTTTTTTTCGAATAGTATAGAGTCCAATTGATGAGATAGTCTAGGTGGATAAATAAAATTAGGTTGTTGAATGACTATACATTTAATTCAATATGTTGAATGCCTTACTTTGATTGTTAATTTGATTAGCAGTTAGTTTAAATTTCCAATTTTCCAATTCATTTTTAGTTTCTTTTTTGAATGATGTTTTTGATGTGGTTCTAGTACGATTCGATTGTATCTTTAAGGATTCAAGTCCTTCTTTTGTTGGTGGTATAGACTTCAATAGTCTAGTTTTCCAAGACATCAAAAATTAAACTATAAAAAAAAAGAAAAATAGAAAGTGATTGAACAATCGAGTCATCATTTACTAACAATTGTTTAGATGTCAATGAAATAAATCGTTGGATTCTAAAGACACAGATGATAGAATTTGTATTAATTTATGAATATTAGAACAAAGTTTCATTAGACAAAATTTCACGAGCAGATTCATAAACTCCTACAATAGTTTAGAAAAAAAGTGTTCAAACCAAGAAATATACTGCCTCCAATAGAAATCCACATCACTCTAGGTCCAATCCCAGATAAAAACAATTTAAAACCACCTTGTTTATATATATCTGAGCATATACCACTGATACTAACAGCACCACCAGACTAACATTAGATTGATGGATAAATACCTTGCTGGAAAGCATGATACGTGTTCTAACAACATCTAAAGGTGTGGTAAGAGCTGCTGCCGTACCACCAGCTACCATTCCACATATACTGGATTCAAATCCATTAGCTTTTCTATGTTTCGAGTTGTAAACAAGTTTCTTTAACTGTTCATAAAGAGGAAATTGAATCGAAGCAAATGGAATCTAAAAAATGAGTGACAATAATCCAATTTAGTGAATGATGACCATAAATGATAGATGCATACAAGAACTTTTATACATACCTCCCTAAAGATAGTCATTCCATAACCTCTATAAAACCCAAGGACACCATCTTTACGCAACACATCTTTCCCAGCCTCCACCAAACTATTAAACATTCCAACTTGCATTCGTTGTTTAACACAATCCGTTGGAACTCGAACTATACAAGCCATCATCTCACCTACTGAAGCAGCAACCATATGATTCCAATGAGTATGTTGATTAAATATTGATTTCATACTTTCATACGTTAAAAAGAATAAAGATGCACTTGGTGCACTTCCTAATATTGCTGATGATAAACCTGAATATATATTTTTAAATCCTCCAGATTTGATGAATCCTGATTTAGATTGTAATCTAGTTTTGATGGTATCTAATGGAAATAGGATAACATCTACTGTGGTACCAGCTATTCCACCTGCTATTAATGAGCTTGCATAGCTTGGTCGGTTCTGTTTTGGTCCTTGGTTCATTTATCCAATTGGTTTCTTTTTGTATTGGATAAACTAATTGAATTATCGTTTTTTTTTTTACATCAATCACCGAAAGGATTTGGATGTTGCTGATATGAATGTCGTGGACTGTTGGGGAATAAATGATAGCAACTTACACTGGATGTATTATTGATGAAAGATGGTGTTGAATTCATGAATGGCCAATCAGTGATTTATTAGAAATTATGTACTTATCTATGTATCAAATTTGTTGAGGTAGGGGCAAGTATTCAAAAGGATGCTTTTAAGAACAGTCTAAAGATACAATTCGGCAAATAAAAGGTTCGATAGCACTTGAGATGGATAAATGTAATCTTATTATAATATTACGAAACTTGGAGTAGTAATGAGTTATTGCTAACGTAATAAGAGATTATGATGTGAAGATGGAGGGGACTGACGAACTCGTTGAATAAATGACTGCCATTGGGAATGGAAACGCAAAATGTTATGTTGATACATGTTTTACAAGTTGTATTAAGGATGAAAGATATCTACGAAACCATCCCAAGCACAAGTTGCCAAGAGACCTGGTTGAAATAAATTAAAATCCACTCCTAGAACAAACTCTGTATGATCATCATGAACATAAATCTGTTGCATATTAGTTAAATTCCACAATCGCATAGTCATATCATACGATACAGAGGCCACTATAGAAGCATCATGAGGGGAACATTTCAATCTACGAACAGCATAGTCGTGAGCTTTGATTTCATTTAATGGTCGATTAGGCATTTTAAGATCCCATTCTTTGATGGTAGTATCAACACTTCCAGTAACGATGGTATCACGTTTGTATTTGTTCCAATCTAAAGCAAGGATTTCGTTGGTGTGTGCATGAATGGTGTTAACGGATCGCGGTTGACGAACATCCCACAACTTTACAGTTTGGTCACCGGAGGCGGATGCGAATGTGTCTGGGTTATGTGGACACCAGGTTGTTTGGTAAATGCAGGCTGTGTGTTCTTGCCATGTTTGTAGTGATTTTGGCATTTCTGGATTCCACTATAACTGTTAGCAACTACTATAATGAATAGATGGCATGATTTTTTGTAAGATGGGCAAATTACATCAGTGATTTGAGTATTATTTGTATTCAAAAACACTTTCATAAAAGTACTTGTTAGATACTATGACTGGTTGATTTTTGAAGAGTAACAAACACTTTCAGTGTTTGAAATATATAAAGTCCAGTAAGTAATCAATTGATAGAGCATGGTAGTGTACATACTAGTTTAATGGAAAGATCCCAAGAACCAGAGATGAAAACATTTTTAGTGACCAAATTCCAATTAACCGAAAAGACTTCTTTAATATGTTCAGTGTAGTTATGAATTGGGTAATCATTTAGTGATACATCCCAAAGTTTAATTGAACCATCCCCACCACTAAATCCATTAACAAGTTATTAATACCTAGTGATGATATGATTTTCATGATTTTCAGACCAAGCTAAATCGAATAGACCATCTTGAGTATCATAACTTTAGTGTTAATAATAATATAATACGATTTTTGGATTCCTGATAAATCGGAAATGAATAAACGACCATTTCCAACGATACCAAAATTAGCAGCGGAAGCAATAGCTAATTTATTTTGAAAGAAAGGACTGAATTCGACCTTTTGTTAAGAATGAAATGGATTACTGAATAACCTTGATATCCTTTTGTATGGAATCTATTTTTCATTTTCAAACTTGAACCCTAACCCTCAAAATACTTTTAAAAGAAACAATTACCTGAATAAAACTAATTGGATACTAAATAGTAACTGATTACTAGTAATTGGATACTGATAGGATTCAAATTACTATACTACAGTAAACTATTACTACATAAACTATTAATACTGTAGTACTACATAAACTATTAATAGCATTAGTACTACATAAGCTATTAATACTAATAAATACTCACGTTGATACATTTCAACACATGACCCCCCACAATTTCAATTTTTTTAATTTATGACAACTTTTACCTAAAAAATGTATTCTTACAATTCAGGTTTTAATAATCATTTTGCTACTGAAGCACTACCAAATGCTTTACCTACTGCTTGTAATTCCCCTCAAAAAGTTAATTACGGTCTCATTGCTGAACAGTTATCTGGTACTGCTTTCACTCTACCAAGAAATGAAAATTTACATTCGTACTATATCATTCATTAAATTATTTTAGTTGGTTATATCGTATTAGACCTGCTGCCGTTCATCGTCCCTTTTCAAAATTACCTACTTCTCTCGTCAATAACTTTGATACTCATTCATCTGATCAATGTGAATCAACTCCGAATCAATTACGTTGGTCCCCTTTCCCGATCCCTGATACTCCAATCGACTTCTCAATGGGTATAAATACTGTATGTGGTCAAGGTAACCCTTCAACTCGTACAGGTATATCACTCCTCTTCCTCTTATTCATAGGTTTGGCTATTCATGTTTATGGTTGTAACACTGGAATGAAGAAGAAAGCAATGTACAATTCAGATGGTGATTTCTTGATCGTCCCTCAATTGGGTGACTTGAACGTTAAAACTGAAATGGGTCACTTGCATGTCTCTCCTGGTGAAATTATCGTCATCCCTGTAAGTTGTCATCCTATTTATTTTCTAGAGAGGGTATAATTAAATATTTAATATCTAGCATTCGTTTCGCTGTCGACTTTACGGATGGACCACGTCGAGGTTACATTCTGGAAGTTTATGATCGTCACTTTGAATTGCCCGACTTAGGTCCTATCGGTACCCATTTTCCAATACTCATTCTTAGGATCAAATGGATTAGCTAATCCAAGAGATTTCTTGTATCCTGTTGCTGCTTATGAAGATATTGATGATACTACTTATGAAATCATCAATAAATATCAAGGTCATTTGTTTGTTGCTCAACAGGTATCGAAATTTTATTTATTCATATCTGGTTAGGATCATTCTCCATTTGATGTTGTCGCTTGGCATGGAAACTATGCACCTTTTAAATATGATCTTGCTAAATTCAATACCATCAATACTGTATCCTACGATCATCCAGATCCTTCCATATTTACTGTCTTGACAGTCAAATCTGGTCAACCTGGTGTAGCTCTTGCAGATTTTGTCATCTTCCCTCCTCGTTGGATGGTAACCGTCACCAATATTCATCCTTAGGTCGCCGAAAATACCTTTAGACCTCCATACTTCCACCGTAACTGCATGGCAGAATTCATGGGTCTCATTTCTGGTGGATATGATGCCAAAGAAGAAGGGTTCGTTCCTGGTGGAGCATCCCTCCATAGCATCATGACCGGTCACGGACCCGATGCCGACGTCTTTTCCAAAGCATCCACTGAAAAACTACAACCTGGTAATCTATTATAAAACTAATTTCAGTTAAATTACGACCTGATGGATTGGCTTTCATGTTTGAAACAAACCAATCATTATCAGTCTCCAAATGGGCCCTATCAAACGAAAAGCATATGGGAGGTAGTGTTTTACAATCAGAGTATTATACTTGTTGGACACGTATGAAAAAGTTTTTTGATCCAAACAATATCAATGCTGGACCTCAATAAATATGCATCTTTCATTTTCTTCACTTCATTCTTAAATAATTGTACAAAATATGAAAGTACTTATAACAATTACCGAATTGTTGCACATGATAATCGAAATAGAATCAACTTGATTGGATTATAGTAACTAATGCTTTGATTTGGAATCAGCATCAAAAATGTTGGTTTAAAATCAGGTAAGCTGTCAATGACATAAATAAGATGATATACCCAAAGAATGCAATCGTACCCTTAAGTACACACAATGTAGGTATTCCATGCTTGGAAGAAACAACTCCAAAATAAAAATCAATAAACGCGTCTCATTATACTATCAAAATTATAAACCATTAATTATTGATACATATTTATTAGATCTTCATAAGTAAAAGTATAATTATAGGGCAAAGAAGGCTAGGGCTAAATCGGAAATGAATAAACGACCATTTCCAACGATACCAAAATTAGCAGCGGAAGCAATAGCTAATTTATTTTGAAAGAAAGGACTGAATTCGACCTTTTGTTAAGAATGAAATGGATTACTGAATAACCTTGATATCCTTTTGTATGGAATCTATTTTTCATTTTCAAACTTGAACCCTAACCCTCAAAATACTTTTAAAGAAACAATTACCTGAATAGAACTAATTGGATACTAAATAGTAACTGATTACTAGTAATTGGATACTGATAGGATTCAAATTACTATATTACAGTAATCTATTACTGCTAACACTATTAATACTGTAGTACTACATAAACTATTAATAGCATTAGTACTACATAAGCTATTAATACTAATAAATACTCACGTTGATACATTTCAACACATGACCCCCCACAATTTCAAATTTTTTAATTTATGACAACTTTTACCTAAAAAATGTATTCTTACAATTCAGGTTTTAATAATCATTTTGCTACTGAAGCACTACCAAATGCTTTACCTACTGCTTGTAATTCCCCTCAAAAAGTTAATTACGGTCTCATTGCTGAACAGTTATCTGGTACTGCTTTCACTCTACCAAGAAATGAAAATTTACATTCGTACTATATCATTCATTAAATTATTTTAGTTGGTTATATCGTATTAGACCTGCTGCCGTTCATCGTCCCTTTTCAAAATTACCTACTTCTCTCGTCAATAACTTTGATACTCATTCATCTGATCAATGTGAATCAACTCCGAATCAATTACGTTGGTCCCCTTTCCCGATCCCTGATACTCCAATCGACTTCTCAATGGGTATAAATACTGTATGTGGTCAAGGTAACCCTTCAACTCGTACAGGTATATCACTCCTCTTCCTCTTATTCATAGGTTTGGCTATTCATGTTTATGGTTGTAACACTGGAATGAAGAAGAAAGCAATGTACAATTCAGATGGTGATTTCTTGATCGTCCCTCAATTGGGTGACTTGAACGTTAAAACTGAAATGGGTCACTTGCATGTCTCTCCTGGTGAAATTCTCGTCATCCCTGTAAGTTGTCATCCTATTTATTTTCTAGAGAGGGTATAATTAAATATTTAATATCTAGTATTCGTTTCGCTGTCGACTTTACGGACGGACCACGTCGAGGTTACATTTTGGAAGTTTATGATCGTCACTTTGAATTGCCTGACTTAGGTCCTATCGGTACCCATTTTCCAATATTCATTCTTAGGATCAAATGGATTAGCTAATCCAAGAGATTTCTTGTATCCTGTTGCTGCTTATGAAGATATTGATGATACTACTTATGAAATCATCAATAAATATCAAGGTCATTTGTTTGCTGCTCAACAGGTATCGAAATTTTATTTATTCATATCTGGTTAGGATCATTCTCCATTTGATGTTGTCGCTTGGCATGGAAACTATGCACCTTTTAAATATGATCTTGCTAAATTCAATACCATCAATACTGTATCCTACGATCATCCAGATCCTTCCATATTTACTGTCTTGACAGTCAAATCTGGTCAACCTGGTGTAGCTCTTGCAGATTTTGTCATCTTCCCTCCTCGTTGGATGGTAACCGTCACCAATATTCATCCTTAGGTCGCCGAAAATACCTTTAGACCTCCATACTTCCATCGTAACTGCATGGCAGAATTCATGGGTCTCATTTCTGGTGGATATGATGCCAAAGAAGAAGGATTCGTTCCTGGTGGAGCATCCCTCCATAGCATCATGACCGGTCACGGACCCGATGCCGATGTCTTTTCCAAAGCATCCACTGAAAAACTACAACCTGGTAATCTATTATAAAACTAATTTCAGTTAAATTACGACCTGATGGATTGGCTTTCATGTTTGAAACAAACCAATCATTATCAGTCTCCAAATGGGCCCTATCAAACGAAAAACATATGGGAGGTAGTGTTTTACAATCAGAGTATTATACTTGTTGGACACGTATGAAAAAGTTTTTTGATCCAAACAATATCAATGCTGGACCTCAATAAATATGCATCTTTCATTTTCTTCACTTCATTCTTAAATAATTGTACAAAATATAAAAGTACTTATAACAAGTACCGAATTGATGCACATGATAATCTAAATAGAATCAACTTGATTGGATTATAGTAACTAATGCTTTGATTTGGAATCAGCATCAAAAATGTTGGTTTAAAATCAGGTAAGCTGTCAATGACATAAATAAGATGATATACCCAAAGAATGCAATCGTACCCTTAAGTACACACAATGTAGGTATTCCATGCTTGGAAGAAACAACTTCAAAATAAAAATCCATCAATAAACGCGTCTCATTATACTATCAAAATTATAAACCATTAATTATTGATACATATTTATTAGATCTTCATAAGTAAAAGTATAATTATAGGGCAAAGAAGGCTAGGGC
>JADGIX010000303.1:0-13550 GCA_027595885.1 Globomyces sp. JEL0801
TGTGTTACTCAAAAGATTGTATGCACTCCTGCTCCTTGCCAACCAAAACCATGCCATAACTTTGGCAGTTATTGTTAATTCTTTCTAATAAATTGATTCTTATAACCCATTCGTCATCGCGTAAATGCTTCTGAATTGATACTAGTAGATTACATGTTGCAAAAACGTATACTACTATGACTAGATCTTTCACATGAACTAGATAATCACAATAGAGTGATGTTGGATTATACTACTGGCTTTTACCAGAGTGATTTAATCATTATTAGTCAACCCATTTTCAAATGCTTTCGCGCTGCATCCCATCCATTTGGGGCAAAATTCGTCTGAAGATAATGGCATATAATCGCTTCCAACAATATATTCAAATCCTATGGCATTCAAATCCAATGCCAGATTATAGTACTTGTTGTAACATACACTCAAAGAAAACGCCTCATACCAGGGCACTTTGCATCATCAACGCTTTCAAACATCCTTTATCAAGGCTTTCCCATTGCCACTCTACCCCAGTTTCATCCAAACTATAAATTGAGAGTGATTATCGCATCTATTCCAACAAAATGACCAACTGCCACCAAAAATCCCACTGCAAACCAGTCAAACACTGCAAGCCAGTCCAAAAGAAGTGTGTTACCGTTGTCCCAGTTGACTGTGGTGTTGTCACTACCTGTGTTACTCAAAAGATTGTGTGCACTCCTGCTCCTTGTCAACCAAAACCATGTCACAGCTTTGGCAGTTACTGTTAATTCATTTCTAATAAATTGTGTCTTCTAAAACAAACGTGATTTGTTCATATATGTATGAGCTTTGGGTTAACTTATCATGAATAGTTTAGTAATCAACTTTAGGAAAGTTGTGTTCGATTTTGGTGAGAATGGTGTGCCGTTGTGTGACAAATGGTGCGTACTCCTGTAGTTAACAGGCTTTCCAATATCACTCCTAAAATCGTACAGTATTCACAACTCATGATTGTTATCACTATACGGCAAAGAAAGAAGTATCTTCTTGTTTTTAATATTTACAAATTGGGAATATTAAAAACTTTGTGACCAGAAACAAAAGAACCAAAAAGGAGATTTGTATTCGCGTGACGGACTATTTGGTCTACATCGTGCTTTTGTTTAACATTGTTGCTGCCAAGTGCAAATTTCCTTGCTCGGCCAATGAAATCTGTATGGGCTCTTTTTGCTATCAACGAGCATATCCTTCTTGTTCCTATTCAACCCAATGCATGGAAGGAGAAGAGTGTAAAATGTCAACATGTTCAATTGCTCCAGGTGCTGTTGACCGTTTGGTATTCTCAGAACAAAGTGGCTCCTTCTTCACTGCTGAGATTACCTACATCACTGCCGATGGGAAAAAATACAAAGTGAATTACTCTCCAGGGGGTAAAACTGGTCTACCATCATCATCTTCCGACAGAGAAATACTGCTCATAGTGATTTTTTTACTGTGTTGTTTGGGAGTAGCATCATTGTATTTTCTCTTATTGAAAAAGACAGGGGCAGTGTCCAAGGACTCAGGTGAAGGATCCAAGAATACAGGTGATGGATCCAAGAATACAGGTGATGGATCCAAGAATACAGGTGATGGATCCAAGAATACAGGTGAAGGATCCAATAGCACAAGTGATGAATACAAGAGTCCAGATGATGAATACAAGCGTAAAGGTGACGCATCCAAGATTACTGTGGATGAAGGGAGTGGTACAGACGAAGAACTGAAGAATACCAGGACAGTACCGGATATAGTATAGCGAACTATTGGCGTTTCTCATTTAGAATAAACATTATACAACCAGAACAAAAAGTTTAGAATTGAAATTATTTAGATTGAATGCCGTAACAACATCGCGATATGGTTATGCAATGAAGTTAACCATGTGTTGGTTATTGCATATGAAGATTTTGTGGTACATCAATAGCTTGATTCCATACAATAATACTTATGAGCCATGACTATCCAACAAACAGTATTTGTCATTCATTAATTGTGTTTCGAACGTGATCCATCCATAGTTTCAACACTTAAACAATTAAACGAGGCTTCTTCATTGCCAATCAACCCCTCGTTTCATCCAAACTATAAAAACCACTGCAAAGACTCCTTACAATCATCCAATTTTAGAAATGACCAACTGCCACCAAAAATCCCATTGCAAACCAGTCAAACACTGCAAGCCAGTTCAAAAGAAGTGTGTCACCGTCGTCCCAGTTGACTGTGGTGTTGTCACTACCTGTGTCACTCAAAAGATTGTGTGTACTCCTGCTCCTTGCCAACCAAAGCCATGTCACAGCTTTGGAAGCTACTGTTAATTCATTTCTAATAAATTGTTTCTTCTAACCCACACACATCGCGTACATGATTCTGAGTTCAGATATTTAACGAAATATTCATTGATCGATTATATAACGAAATATATTTTGATTGGATTCAGCAAACTACATATCTTCAGTAGCCCATCTGTGGTATTCTGCTTGATGTGCTTTATTATCTTGCTGAGTTTGGAATACTTTCAATTCCCAGCCATTTGAACGGTCAACTCCGTCCCAACGATACCCAGGAGGAATTCCATAACGATTGGGTATAAAAGCGCCTTTATATCTGCTTGTGAGTACATAATTATTACCTAGGTTTATTGGATTCTTTGGTTTTCGTCACCAGTGGTGCCATGGTATCTCCCCACCTAACAACATTTTTCAATCGGTCATTTAATTCGTCATTATCAGCATAGTTTGCAAAACTAGAGAGTGAGGCTAATCTTGTTATGTTTACCTGCTGTTTTTTTCAGCTGCTAATCGTTCTGCATAGTCTCGCTCTTGTTGCTTTTGAACCAAACCTTTTCCCCACTCCATTTGTGCTTCTTCTTCTGCCTCTCTTTTACGACGCTGTTGCAATAATTCAGCTTTTTGTGCTGCCAAGTCTATTTTTTTTCCAGTTTTGTCTCGGTGAATGGTCTCTAATTCATGATCTGGTACTATAATATCTTCTTCTGGAGATGCCGACAGTTTTCTAGATCGTTTTCTATGTACAGGTGAGATGGATCGATGCCTTTCTGGAGATGCAGTTGGGCTTTTCCTTCGACGAGTTGGTGATGGAGACGGACTACGTCTAGAACGAATTGGGGAAGCGTCAGGACTGTGTCTTCTCCTTACTGGCGATGCAGAAGGACTCCTACGGGACTGTCGAGATGTGGGTTCTGTGGAACGTGAACGATTTGGAGAGGGAGGGGGAGAGTTTCTTCTTCGAGCAGGTGAATTTTCAATACTTGAACTTCTTCCGCGATCTGGGGAAGGAGTTGGAGACTTTCTAACACCCTCCTGAATAACATTCCAAGTATTTGTTTTGAATTGACTTTCAAAATCTTTTTCTTTGACAACGATTGGAGCTTCATCTTGATCATCTTCTCTTCCCCAATCATTTGATTCATCAATAATAGTTGTAGTAGCATGTTTTGTCTTTTTCTTCTTTTTCTTTTGTTTTGTTGGATCTTCCATGTACGTTTTATAACGGGCCAAAATATCTTTACTTGCCATTTTGGAATTAATTTGAAGTTGAAAAAATCCTTAATCCAAAGACTATGGATTCTCTTTGAAAAAATTAGTAAAAAATTAAATGACAAAGGAGGAATGTGAAGAACCTAATCAACGTCCGGATCCTGTCTGCTCAGTGTCGGGAATGAAGCGACTAGATTACTATCTCGAAAGTATACCAGAACTATCTATTGCACGAAAGTTTTTAGAATCTAATCCTTACTTTATTGATCATCAACATCATACGCTATTTATACCAAAGGACAGGTCTTACAATACTCTTCAGAGTTTAAATACTAATAATCCGCTAGAAATGGTTCAGTTTTTCATTGCTTCCCATATTGTGAAAGGAATACTTCAATTTGATTTTCAATACCCTATTTGTGTACAAACAGAGTCTAAACAATTACTGGATATTACTATCAATAAACTTCAATTCAAAGTGAACAAATCAAGGGTTCTTGATATTGTTAAGTGTGAAAATGTTACCATTGTCATAGTCAAAAAGTAACAATCCAAATCAACTAATATTTTTAGTTTATTGTTTCCGTTAAGATCAAAATATCCTGAACATTGAAGTTACATACCAACATATGAAAATATATCATATTATCAATACATTTTTAAACTGCTGATGTTGAGACTTGCTCTAAAGTATCCATCTTGAACTGTTTAGAAGTGAAAACCTTTTGTTGATCAGCTTTAATCACCTTTCCACCCTCAAAATGGATTCCTTCTTTGAGTAAATAGTCAACTTTCTTTTGACAATGTAACTTTCCTGAATATCCACCTAGAGTAAAGTCACTAGCGATGACTCGATGACAAGGTACTGTAGGAGCATAAGGATTTCTTTTCAATGCTTGTCCAACTAGTTTATAAAAGATTGGATCACTATACCTGCTCTTGGAGAGGATCGTAAAGCCTTGGACATTTCAGCATATGTGGAAAAACATCCTTCAGGAATCTGACTGCATGCTGAATACACTTTGCTTTGGAATACTGTTGGCATTTTTTGATAAAATTTCAGATCCTAAAATGAGTCATCAACTGAAGTGAAGTGACAGACAACCTCTCCAGTTATCCATAGGGTTTAATTTGATATGCTGTGATGTAAAATAAGATAAATGCAGGTATCGTAATATAAAATAGGAGTGGTAAAAGAGGAAGAAATGTCTTTTGAATTGTTAACAAGGTACTAAAAACAGAGTATTAAAACCATACAATACAATAGGGTTGATTTCATTCATAATATTTTTATTGAAACAGCAAACTATAGGCGAGAGAAATGAATACGTTTTGGATCTTCCTTAACCTCTTCGTCTCTCTTAAATAGAATAATATCATCGCCTTTAACCTCTTCGTCTCTCTTCAATAGAATAAAATCATCGCTAGCAGGTTCAATATGATCACGCTTTCCAGTGTGGTCCCAAATTGGTCGACTAAGACTCTCTTCACGCTTTTCAGGAATCACCAAACCATTAACAAGAGCAATACAGGCAAGAATAATAAATTTCATTTGATTTTGATTTGTTTTCTAAAATGAATTCGATGCGTTTTATGCAATCGAACAATGGAATTAGAGAACAATAACATTGTCTACTATGAATGTAATATATCCTGCCACATCAAATATTTAGTCTTTCACAATAACTGATGTAAATAGATCGTTTGTCAATCACTTGCATATTGTAATTAGCTGTAGTTGCCCTATACATATCCAGTCCGTGTCACATTTGTCTTCTATTACTACCAAATTGAGAAAAACGGGTTACTTAACTATGGAGTTAGAATATTATTGAATGGGATACTACATCAAAGAAAAGCATGTCAACAATAGAATTCCAAAACGAACAATAATCGTAATGCAATTGTTTACTACTTTTCATTGTCTAACATTCTCTCTTACGAATTTTGTTAGTGAGTGCCAAATTCAATTAAATCGATTGTATCATTACTAACTATAATGTCAAATGTGGGTTTATGATGCAAGTGTCTGTGAAACCCAGCACCCACAATCAAGTGATTGTACAGGGATCTCGTTTTGCACCACAGTAACAGTTTTGTACTCAAATCCAATTGGGAAACAATGTTTTGAAAAAATTAATTGGATTGGTATGATTCAATTATTAAATGAGCAAGTCCAGAAAGTGTGCAGAGACAGTAGAGGACGCCATGGAAGGATCTGAATTGCGTTTGTTTCAAGAGCCTTGAAAGCCCAATGGAGGCTTCAATTCAAACAACCGCCTCGAAGAAAGTATAAATTACCCATGAATTCTATGGAGAATTATTCAAATATAAAGATAAAAATGTTCTCCTACCTCGCCATTGCTTCTGTCGCTATCGCTGCCCCAAACTACGGATACAACGCCCCTGTTGCTCCAGTTGTTGCAGACTATAAAGCTCCAGTTGCTGTTTACACTACTCCATGTGAAATCCCAGTAGCAACCACCGCTCTTCCAATTGTTGTCCCAACTGCTGGTTACGTTGCTCCAACCGCCGGCTATGTTGCTCCAACTGCTGGATCCTACATTGCTACTACTGCTGCCCCTATTGCCACCACTCCTTGTGAAAAATCCCTTCCACTTCCAACTGGAGGATACGTTGCTCCAATTGCTACCACTGCTGCCCCAGTTGTGGAAACTCCTTGTGAAACTGCTGCTCCAATTGTCACCCCAGGATACGTTGCTACCACTGCTCTTCCAATTGCTGGAACTCCTTGCGAAACTTCCCTTCCTATCGTCACCCCTGGTGAATATTCAGGTGCTTATGCCACTCCAAACGCACTCTACTCTGAATCCACCCATCTCGCCGATGCTACCTATCCTCAAGCCACTCAACCAGCTTATGCTGGATACGGAAATGTGATCAGCTCTGCTGCCACCAACGGTGGATTTGCTATTGCTGCCATCGCTGCAATCGCTTTCACTCTCTAAACTGTTAGAAATTTGTTAGCTTTTGTATGTATCTCCTTTTTCGTTTAATTCAATAAAATCATTCATCTGAACTCTTTTCGGTTACTACTGCTGTATATATATGAGTTGATCACTTAATACATCAGATTATGAAAGTGATTTAAAGTTTATTTCAATTTAAGAATGAGGTCAAATAAAATGTTTTTTAATGACATGAGATTGTTTAGTTGGTACTAAAAGAAACTTTAACATCAGCTTCACGACCTAATTGAACGATTTCACTCATCTTGACAGCCTTGGAAGCAGCTTCATCTAGATCGTCAATAGAGAATATCTTTAATCCTGATTCTTGAATTAATTTTTTGGCAGCTTCGACTTCAGTTCCTTGAAGTCTGACAATAAGTGGTAATTCAAGACCCAATTCTTGAACAGCTGCAATGATACCTTGAGCGATGATATCACATCTCATGATTCCTCCAAAAATATTGACCAAGATAGCAGAAACTCTTGGGTCAGATGAGATAATTTTGAATGCTTCTGCTACTTGTTCTTTTTGAGCACCACCACCAACATCCAAGAAGTTAGCAGGATCACCTCCATGAAGTTTGATAATATCCATGGTAGCCATAGCAAGACCAGCACCATTGACTATTTTCCATTATGATATTTTAAATATTACCTAAACAACCAATGTTTCCATCTAACCCAATGTAATTAAGATTCCATTTTGCGGCAGCAACTTCACGCTTATCTTCTTGCGATTTGTCACGTAAAGCAAAGATTTCTTGTTGACGGAATTCAGCATTATCATCGAATCCAAATTTGGCATCCATACACATGACTTCTCCTGATTGGACTTCAGCAAGTGGGTTGATTTCAATCATGGTAGCGTCTTTCTCAAGGAAAATTTTATATAATTTCATGAAGGTATCAGCAGCCTATTTCATATGTTAAATTCAATTCTATACCTTTTCAACTGCATCATTTTCAAATCCAATCTTACGAGCAACTTCAATAGCATCGTTATAGTTTAAACCAGAGTTGATATCGATAACGTGTGACACAATTGCTTCTGGTGTTTCATGGGCAACAGTTTCAATATCCATACCACCCTGAGAAGAAGCGATAATAACAGGGTTTTGAGAGGCTCTATCCATAATGATAGCAAAGTAGTATTCTCGACGAACATATACACGTTCGACGACAAAAACCTGAATATTAGGCTATATAAAGACCTACATCATTACAAGGACGGCCAGCAGCACCAGTCTGCTTGGTGATGAGTTTATGGCCAAGCATCTTTGAAGCGTAGTTTCTTGCTTGTTCTGGTGAATAGCACATCTTGACACCCCCTTGTAGACCGGAATCGAAGTGTCCCTTTCCACGACCACCAGCAAGCACTTGGGCCTTGATGACTGAATCTGGAGTTCCCAATTGACGGGCAAATTCTTCAGCTTCATCAGCAGTGTTAGCAACACCACCACGAGCAACAGTTACACCATATTGCTTCAAAAGAGACATAGAATTATGCTCGTGAATGGATAGAAACCTCTTGCTGTTTGACTTTGGGATTGTTTTTGATAGTAATCGTTGGGAATGAGAAGCCAGACGAAACATTGAAAAAAAACAAAGAAATTTTACTCCAATTAGACCGCAAACACAAACAACTTACTGCTGCGCGTAATTCAACAAACAAGAAACTTAGAACTGAATCGATCTGATGGAGAGACAATATTCTGCGCTTGTAGACAGGAGTCCACTTGTAGCCAGGAGTCCTGTTGAAAAATCAAATCAGTATTTATACACTCTTCCCACTGAAATCCTATTGGAAATTGCTTCGCATCTTTCGCCACTACAGTATCATTCCTTACGGTTTGCTTCTAAATTCTTTTCATTGCCGAGTATCGCTACTTTGACGACTGAAGCTTACTTTCAATTCCTAAATGAACATACTTTAACACCTGCATTATATTATTCAAAACTATTGAAATTAAAGTCACACTCCGTTTACTCCAACCTACCACTCTTTGTCACCAACTCTCAGTATCTCCTGTTGATAAAGTATAAACATGAACAAGAATGTATTAGACAACTCTCAAGAAACAATTATTTATTAACAAAGAAAACAAAACAGACTTCTTTTGAACTATCTTTTCAATCAAACATCATGCCCAGCCTCCCAATATATCTGTTGAAGGATGGAGATATAGATCCATCCACCAACAATAATTTAGCAATACAAACAGCATGTCAGCAAGGCTATTATTATCTTACTAAATATTTATTAACCCATCCTGGTGTAGATCCTTCCATTAATCATAATATCTGTATTCGTTATGCTTGTAAATTTGGATTCCTCAAAATATTAAATTTGTTGCTCAACCATCATTTAACAAATCCGGCAGTATTGAATAATGAAGCTATTCGTATAGCATCATCTCGAGGTCATTTTGAAATTGTGAAAAGGTTATTACTTGACGACCGAGTGGACCCCAGTGACCTTGAAAATGAAGCTTTACAAAATGCAGCAAGTAGAGGATATGACGATATTGTGGCATTGTTGTTGAATGACCCACGAGTGGATCCATCAATGGAAGATCATTATGCCATAAGAATTGCGTGTTTACATGGTCATTTTTCTGTCGTAAAAAGGTTATTGGAAGATAGAAGAGTTAATTCTACCGCTTTTGGATATGTTGAAGAATGGCTTACAAAGCATTCACCTAATTCTTACTTTTGGTTACCAAAATAGTTTAAACCAGCTCACTTTATGAATCCGTTTTTGTTAATATAATTTATACTCTGTATCTTTGTCATAGATGAAACATTGATTAACAGTGAATATCAAATATAACATGCAACTCGCCCCAGTGATTAATAAGAGAATAAAGATATAAGATGAATATTACAATTTTACTAACGCTTCAGTTTTTGGTACAGCCAGTCTCTTGAACATCATTTCTTCTGTTACATCCTCCAGACCACAACCTCTACACTTATAGCAGTCCTTACAAAAGAAACATCTTAAATGAGCTGGCACATCATGAGAGCGTTCAGTAGATTGATGATTGAAACCTTTCATATTGCAAACACTACAGGCTTGTTTTCCACTAACTAATCCAGATCCAGTACATCCTAAATATAAAACACGATGACTAAAATTTACCTTTGCAAACAGCACAAGTTTTACACCTTTCATTTGGTTTACGATCATGTTTAGTTGAGCTTTCATGTTTGAAGCCCAACCCTTCGCATTTGGGACATTTGACTTTCTGGGCTAACATTTCAAGCACTTGTTGTCTTTGATCGACTTCTTTACCAGGACCAGTTGTTAATTGTTGCATAATCTTTAATACTTCCTCTGTTATCGGTATTCCAAGAATACCCATCATGTGAGGATGGAGATTTGCAGGGTCAATAAATGGCACAAATGGAAATCCTCCGGATCCATAGGGTGTATTTGTAGGAACCTATAGAAAATAAGAATTTAAATAGTTGATGTACTAAAGGTGGAATGACAGTTAATCCAGGTCCTAATGACTTGTTGGCGAGCTGAATGAAAGGTCCCGCTTTTCCTCCAGTACTTTTAGCATTTGCCTTTCGGTTCTTAACCTGTAGATGAGCAAACTTTCGAAGCTCTTCAATTCTGGCTTTATCCAACACACACTTTCCATTACAATCTGTATAATGGAATATAAACAAAAACAAATAAAAATACCTCTACATTCCTCACAATCAAAACATTTGACAAACTCCGAAACTTTATGAGGAGCAGGTGCATTTGATTTATGAATAAATCCTTTAGCCTGACATCGTTTGCATTTGAGAACACCCATCGTTACTCCAGAACCATCACAAACAAAGCAATCTGCGCAACGTTTACAACGTAAAGTAGGTGCTTTATCATGTTTCTCCACTGATGAATGAACATATCCCAACCCTTCACATCTAGGACATGCTGCTCTATTGTCAATATCCGCCAAGACTTTGTATTCATCTAATTGTGGATCCATTGTAATTATAATAAGTAAAAAATATGATACGTGAAATTTACTGCCTTTATCAAAGGAATGAATGGTATTAAACCAAATGATGCAAACTATTATGGAACTTTCATTAGATGCATTTATCAATGATTATTTAGGTATGTGACTCCCTGATGAAAGCTTGTACAATGTAAACACACCAAAACTACTTTGTCTTCAATTCATTATCATATGCACAAATATTATGAATGGTTCTTATATAAATCAATGAAAATTATGTTGACTGTTGTATCTATCAATGCAATTATTCACGTTAATAAGTATTTCAACTGTCTTGGCCTACCCAATATCAATTCTTTCTGAAGACTCTTCAAGTATTAATCTTAAGCGTTCTGATTCGCAAGTTAGAAATGCCAAAATCTTCCGACGTGACTTTCGAAAGTTCCGACGGCTTGAAGCCTTTTAACTAGTTGATTTTCAATAAATGATGATTTTAAATACATAAAATAAACTGTGGTAAAAGAGAATATATTTGCTTTTCAAATCGTCAAACTGATACACCCTTTCCTGGTTGTATGTCACTTTGGAACGTAACATTATGAGTCTTTTTCAATAAAGAAGTTTCTTGTTCCCTGGAATAAGAGCCAGGTCCAGGAATAGCTTCATATTTTTGGTCAAATCGTTTTCCCTAAACCGTCAATGTTATTTACTATACCGTAGACAGAAACCCTGCCTTCGTTATGACAGCCGGCTTTTTATCCTGTGCTATTGGGATATATTGATCAGGTGCTGGAGTGTGTTGGGTTACTAACGTTTACTATTTTGCCATAACGTACCATTGAAAATTTCTCTTTTGCTACGACTTGCCAAAACGCCGACAACATTCGCTCTACCAGTGTCTTTGATGTGTTCAAACGCCTCGGAAACATCATAAGCACCAGGAGGTGGTAAATCTAAAAATTAACACCCGAAAAGCAATACCAGGAACTCGTTCTTCAAACCTCGAAGCTTGTGATCCAAAAACAGGTACATGAAAGTTAGAACTCTCAAATTCATTTTGGCCGAGTATCACAACACCAGGTCCTCGTAATGCCAATTTCTGTATCCGGCTCTCTAATGCTTGCCGTCTACCAGCAGATCTTCTAGATTTTCGTTTTGGGTTTTTATCTTCTAGATTGTCCTTATCATAAGCAGCTGGACCAGGCTGAATAGTCTGTTGGTGGTGAGACTACCATTATAACTAACCTCTTTTGGTGGCCTAAACCGCTCGGAAATACTGCCAAAAGCTGCCATGGGTTGTCCAACGAATACCGTGTTTCGCTTTCTAGTCTTATTATAGATACCATTTATCTATCATTAACCAAATTACCATCCTTACCGCATCGATGTCATACGAACCAACAGCAGGCTCTTTCTGATAATGATATTGATCTTGAAATCTTTTGCTAGATGATCCAAATGGTTTTGGTTTTCGCGAATGAGGCTTTTGGTAAATATGGTGCGTTCTAAACTTACCTTCTCTGGAGTTGCCTCTGGAAAGTAAGCTCCCGGACCAGGGATTTTCATTAATTCAGAATTTATGTATGTAGTTGAGTTTCCTTTTCCTACCGATTGTCAAGCTTAGAGTTGATACCTCCCAATCGAATCCTATTCTTTGGCTTTTCTAGATTATCCGCAATCGGGTCCTTGACTTCATAAGCACCAGGACTAGGATAATCAAAGGAAGGAATATTATTACCCAGGGATCCCTTTTTTAACAGATGACTGGATGATCTCATCTGTAATTCTTTTACAAGGTGCCAATGTCATCAAAGCAGGGTTCATACATTTGGTTTTTGATTGTAAATACTTTTCTCCTTGTTGATATTCATACGCACTTGGGCCAGGATTATCGTAAATCCTGAAACTCAATCTATTCCTTCCTCTTGCAAAGCTATTTCCTTTGTTTTCATGTTTTGCTTTTTCTACAAATGAAAATAAATGTTTCGGTGCATCCTATCTATCAGCAACTAGATTTTGCACCTCTTTGAGTAGTTTGGGTGGTTTTCTAGGTTCCAGATCACCATCTATCATTAAAAGTAGCAATCAAGAATACCAGTATTTTCTTGATATCCATACACATTGTTTCCTTTCGGTATGCTAGGAGGTATGTATTTCCGTTGCCAACTGATTGTGGTATCCTTGATTGGTTTTGAAACTTTTATGGTTGGTGTATGAGAATTATTGCCCTTATTGACTAATGATATAGTTTTTCCGAGAGTTTGGACAATTTTGGCATCATCATCAGGAATTACTTCAGCTTCTAACTCTGAATAATCTTTCAGAGCACTAATCTCCTTTAAAAATGCTGGAGTGTATTCTCTAGCAATTGGCTGTTGATTTAAACCAATTGCATTGTTCTTCTTAATGATGTTTTTTAACTTTTGGTCTGATTTTCTGTTAGCAGTTGTTGGTATAACATATGCGTCTGGAGCAGGCACGACAGTTTTTGCACTTCGAAATCTGATTGTTTTCGAACGACCAAAGAGTGCTGATCCTTCCATTTTGTGAGTCAATTCCACACCAAAGGAGTAATCATAATTTCCAGGAGGTGGTCCGTGATTGACTTGTTTCTCAAAGAAAGATACTCTGGGAGTCAATGATAGAAAGGGTGCGTATCTGGCGAATGGTTAGTATCTTACAATGCTGTACCCAGAATTACCAACTGTTTTCCCTGCAACCAATACTTCTTCATTATTCAAATAACAACCTGGTCCCAAAAGGGGATTGTTGTCGTTTCCTGGTGTTAAGAATTTCCTCTCTGATCTTGAATACATGGAGTAGTTTATAAACAAGTAATATACTAACAAATTGTTCACAATGAAACCTTATAAGTTGACATCATCAAAAAAAGTTATCATGACAATGACGCTAGAATAGAAGCACTTTCCAAATCGTACACGCTAGTCTCCCTCAGACCACTAATTCAAATTACACGTACTTGTGAATCAGTTCTGAATTATTTTTATGGTCATCTTCACCACGCCACACCAGCTATATAAAAAGTTTTGTTGGGGAATTTATTCTTATCCAACCACAACTATAAACGACAATGACGAAAGGCTGTTCAAAGCTCA
>JADGIX010000304.1:0-13414 GCA_027595885.1 Globomyces sp. JEL0801
GTAAATGTACTTAAAAAAAAATTGGATGGTATTGACTAATTTCGTTTATTATAGTTTTAGGTTGCTTAAATGTAACTCCCATTCACAACTACCATCATCATTTTCTCTACATGCTACCATCATTTTCTCTACATGCTACGCAGTTGATTATTAAATCCAAATGAACTGAACTTGTCATTATCAAATGTATTCCATAATGGGGTGTGTAACTATCCTTCCGCTGATGATAATTATGCCATCAGATGGGCATCCGAAAATGGGCATACTGAAATAGTCAAGATGCTTTTGCAAGATGAACGGGTAGATCCTTTGGCTGATTATAATTATGCAACCAGACACTAAACGTTGAGTGAGTCGACCCTTCTTCATCTGATCATCATGCTATTAGATTCGCTTCCAGATATGAACGTACTCAGGTAGTAATTTTGGACGATGAACGAGTAATAGACCCTTCTGCAGGTCGTAATTATGCAATTAAATTCGCCTCCGAATCTGGATATACTGAAATGGTGAAATTGCTTCTACAGGATGAACAAGGGGATCCATCTGCTGATAAATGTTTTGCCATCAGACGCGCATCTATTAATGGGCATACTAAAATAGTCAAACTACTTAAGTCCGTTAAACGTTCAGTGTATCTTTCTTTTGGTAAACACTGGGTTAGAGTCAAGAAATGCAATATTATGTAAGGAATCTATTGCAACGAATTTGTCGAACATTAGGATAAAAGATGATAGAATATATGATAAATAATTTCATTAATGTTTCTAAACTAATGATATCTTGTGTGGTTATTACTTGTTTGTAGATGATCGTTATGGTTTTGGTATTGACTTTGCTCCCATTACCGATATTAGCCAAATATGACCAAAGCATCCAATTGGACTACCATTCCCTAATGAAAAGCCATTCTAAATGCAAAGCTTCAAGGACACTTGAGCTGCTTGGACAATCCAAGTCATCAACTGACCCTTAAAGGAACACTCTTTCATCCTGTTGACTTGAACACAAACCCAATCGAAAAAGAGTCCGTTGTTCGTTGTACATTGTCATTGAATTTTTACAATAGAAAAAGCAAAATTCTGGTTCACATACATACCATATATTTACCGCTAACTTGCGAATTCGAAAAAGAAGGAAAAAGAGGTGGAAAAGAAGCTTAGGGTCGGAAACATTACAAATCCAATAAGATAGCTTTTAAAAGCAAATAGTAATTGGTGATTGTTTGGTTTTCTTCTTAAACGAAAATCAGTATTATCCCAAGAAGTTTTATAAATGTGGTTATTTATGTATACTAAGTCACGAGTTGTAACTTTTATAGTAAAAGGAGCATGTTCAAGCAAAGAACATGATGGGTTACATTTTGCATTAGAGAAAGCTGTTACTATACCAGGTTATTTGGAGCATGAATCTGACAAGAGAAAATAGAATTACTAAAATTGGATCTTATTTCTCGTATTTTATGTATTTCTGATTCAACTACAAATTCGGAAACTTTTGGATATTGTAACGCTGAAAAGAAAGGTTATATTATCGATTTCGCTATAAACGAACGCGCTCAATATTTTAAACAAGAGGTAATGGAAGGGTTTTTAAACGGTGATGGAGAGTTCAATTATACCGGAGTTATGTTAGAAATAGCTTTTTAAAAAGAAATTTTAATTTGTGCTTGTTTAGTTTTCTTATAAGATCTTTTTTCTCCTACGTTAATTTTAAACGCAAGATTTCTAACCAATATTTTTTCGAAGGAATATTCCGAATCCTTATTGTTTAAAGTATCGTTAAATTCTGGAGAAGATTTATGGATTTGGTTATTGATGTATAATAAATAACGACCTCCATATTGTATGTCCTCCAATTTAGATATTGTTGTAACTAAATAATTTTCAATATTTAAATGGAGTATTTTTGGGAAAGATCTACTCCATTTTAATCCACGTGGAATACTTTGTTAGTATTTCCTAAATCAATTTCTTCTGTAGAAGTTTCGTTATAAACAAGGTCTTTGTTTACTAATGTTAAAGAAGGATTTAATTTCAAAGATCTAATATTGTTGTTACACGTGTATTGTTGTGGAAATTTGTATATGAGCCATTCTTCTTGTAGAAAGATATGTTGGGGATACCAATAATAAATAATACACTCCATTGTAAACAAAAAAATATTCCTTCCATTTCTCAATGAAGTTTGTTATTTGTGCACTAGATCTATATAATTTGTATCCTTCTGTAACCAACCATATTGAACATAATTTATGTTTTGAATTAATCTAAACGCAAAGACTTTAAAAATAGTTCCATCTTTCTGTGGTAACAAATTATTAGAAACCATATTTCCTGATTTAGTAGTTCTAAAACAACAACTATTTTCGTATTTCTTACCCATATCTATTTTATGTTGAATACTGTTATTTTCTACTATATCATGCAAAGAAACGTTTTCTAATTTAATTTTTTCTATATATCATACTATTTAGTACTGGTAATTACAGTAAAACGTTCAATTTCCACCTAGTCCAATGAAAATATTTAAGATTCGTCGCAATTCAACTGTTGGAAAAATTTAAACTCTTGATGAAACTCATGAATTCGACTTTGGGTATCGTATTATAAGCTTTTTGATTTAAACAAATTCAAAACTACTATCATTTTAATCAAACCTTTGTGGTGGTGTCTTACCCGAAATTCTATGTAAGTCCTAGTTTTTCTAATAAACCTGATGTTAATCCCAGGTGGAACAGAGATTTCTAATTCGGGCACACACTATAAAGCAAAGAGCGTTATAAAACATTTTGCCACGTTACCTTATAACAAATACTCTGGTTGAACTATTTTATATTAAAAAATAAATGAACATATGTTCTAGGCAAAAGAATATTACTTTACCTAAGGTTATTGTTTATTTGAAAAATATTTAAGTTTAGCAATTTCCGTTTGGGGAATGTTTCTAGAAGACAGTGCTTTCTTACCTCCAGTGTTAAGAATTTGAAACGAACATATAGTTAAATGTGCAATATTTAGACATAGTAATCTAATTTGAAGGAGCAACACTAAGAGTAAGAATTAACGATTATTCAATTGCGAAGATGATACAATATACTGACTTTTTATTCAAATGGCAATGTCAATAAAGACCTCTTTCTAATGAGTTTTCAATAAGATTACCAAATCTGTTGATTTAGAATCAGAGAGTAGTGAGACCTGTTGCTATTCAAATCCTCGCAACTTACTTATATATTCAACATAATCTCTAAAAGGAACCGAGTCTGGTAATGATGCTCCGAATAATTGCTCCTGACCAAGCATCAGTGATAGAGTGATGTTGTGTTTGTACAACTATAGTTCTCGTTGACCCTACAAAAATTAGAATAATTTAGTCAAGTTACCGTTCACTCTAAAGTAGATAAATCTTGTAAAGTTTCGATCATTCAGACTGAATCCTTCACGTCGATTACTTTGCATCAATTCCTCATTAAATTGTCCCAATCCTCTTCATCGACATCACCATGTTCAATCCATTTAGTATAGTCTTCATTAAGAACAACTTGATGCAATCCATCAGATGTTGAAACAAACATGGTTCTGAGGATAGAATAATTCAATACTACTTTGTTCCAAGCATTTTTGAATCGCTGGATATCTAAAGATCGTTATATTCATTGATATCTTCCACTGCTCTTTATGTGGATAGTTACTATTCCATCATCTCTTGCTGCGTCCTCGAATAGTCTCTGCAAAACATTTTTGACGCTTAACGCCAACGAGAAGATGATTGAAACCCTTGAAAGTATTGGTTGCAGTGTAGATGGAACCTATGTATCGTTGTAGTGTAGATGGAACCTCTGTATTTATACATGTTTGGCATCCTGACCTTTGATTATGCTTATTCCAATTATCAATATCATCAGTATTATTAAAAGATCAATTGTACGTGATCAATTTCTCAACTGATCCAAAAGGGCAAGAGCTAATTATGGAGTTCTTCAAGGAACATAAAAAATCTGACATTGGACGATGATAATTAATGATAGCTGATTTCCGCCTTAGTAGTCAGGCTATTTGGTTACAGAAGTTGAATGTTTATTGAGAAGATGTGATACAGATAAATGACAGCCTTCAAATATAGCTGAAAAAAATTGGCATTAGATATTCCAACTATTCAATCAATATAGGTTGTCGATTTTACGTAGGAACTCTATGATTCAAATAGTTACCCAAGTGACAAATGTTTCCAAATAGTTTCAGGGTACAAAGGGCTGTGGTGTTTAGAATCAAAGAAGGATGGATAGTAGCTTAACTATGAAATTATGTATCGAATAGAAATGCTTTCAACCTACGCTATAAACCTAACTGTGATGAAAGTTTTTTCCAAATCTATATTCAACAGTAGGAAATTTGGTATTTTACTTGTAGGGGCAATATTATATGTTTATGAATCCCCCGGTTATGGAAATAATGATGGTTCAGTTACAATCGGTAGATTCGGTCAAATGAGTCCAGTATACCAGTTACTGGTTAATGGATTCATATTTTTTTTTTTACGCCTTAGTTTCACGTTCAGGGACCCGACACGTTTTAAACTACATCTGTGATGATTTTCTTATCAATTTAATTTTAAAAAAAAAACATTGAAATGACTACTTATGATCCAAAAACCTTCCATCGCAAGTTTGAAGACTCGTATGGTGATTTGACGGTGGACCAATTTCCTCCCATTGACTGGACAAAACGTGATCAAATCGAAATGCTGTTCCCTGCTTATCGAAGGTAGTCTACACTCACTAACAATTAGAGAGCAGTTAGAGCTAGATGCTCAAAAGAAGCAACGAAGCAAGGTGATTGAAATCGAAAATTTTAACTTGAAAACTCCTGATAACTCCGCTGATTTGTTTGTGAAAAGCAAGGTATTTCTAACTTTGGATATCTAAATTTTTCTTTATTATAGTTATGCATTGAATCTCATAAACGTTGCGCTATATTTGGTATTAATGGAAGTGGTAAAACTTGCCTTTTTGAAGCCATATCCTCTGGATCTGTTCAAGATTTCCCTACATATGTTAATGTACATCATATGAAAGAGCTGGAGCACAACGAAGTGGCCGATTCTATCAGTGTTCTTGATACGGTCATCAATTCTCACAAATACCGAAGAGTAATTGTTGCAATTGAAACAAAGTTGGAGCAATTACTCGCTGACGAAGACGATGAAGGTACCAAAGCTTTGTTACAAGAAAACTTGGAATACATCCAAAGAGCAAAAGGCCAATGTCATGGTGATTATGCAGTAGATAATGCTCGATCTATGCTTAGAGTCCTTGGTTTTGACGAAATTGGAGAAAAGGCACCGCTAAGTTCCCTTTCCGGTGGGCTTCGTATGAGAGTTGCTCTTGCAAGTGCTTTTTTTATTGAAGCTGTAAACAACTTCATCTGACCAAATAGGACATGTTACTCCTTGATGAACCTACCAATCATTTGGATATGCCTTCAGTATTATGGTTAGAAAATAAGTTAAGAGGTTACAAAGGATCCTTTTTGTTGGTTACTCACGATCGAACCCTTTTGGAAAACGTTGTCACTTCAGTGATCTTGATTCAAGAACAAACTCTTGTTTATTATAACAATGATTTTAAGGTATTAAACTGTTTGGATATTGATTATTTAGGAATTTGTTCGAAGAAAGGAAATTGATGATAAGAAAAAGGAGAAAGAAATAGAAACTTTTATGACACGCAATCAAAATATCAGCCCTGACTCCAAATTGATCAAAACTTTCAGACAGTATCAAGCCTGGCAACTTGCTCGAAGAGAAAGAAAGATTCTTCTCCAAGGAAAGTTTACATTTTCTCCACCAAAACCTTTACCAGCACCAGAAAACATCAATCAAGGAGATATCTCATTAATTCGAATGGAAAATGTTCGATTTAGTTATGATGTTGAGAAGAATTTACCATTCATTTTTGATGAACCAGTATCGTAATCAATCATTTACAAACTAATTTAAAAGCTTTGATGTCAAGTTCTCTACTCGTGTTGGTGTTATGGGACCAAATGGTGCCGGTAAATCAACTTTCTTAAAGTTGATTACTGGAAAGATTTTCCCAACTGAAGGAAAAATCATTACAAATCCTGATTTTACCTTAGCATATTTTGGGCAACATTCCACCAAAGAGTTAAACCTAGAAGACACACCTTTAGAATTTATGAGCTCTCAATTCCCAAAGGCAAATGCTGGGAATTTGAAAACTCAATTAAGAAAAACTTCACTAAGTGATGCTGCTATGAACACCAGAATGAGAAACCTCTCATTTTCACAACGTTCATGTGTTATTTTCTCAAAGTTGACCTTTGTTCCACCTCATTTGTTGATCATGGATGAACCTACCAATTTCCTTGACTTGGATTCTATCGATTCTTTGATTTCAGCTGCAAACAAGTTCCCGGGAGGTAACATATTACAATGATATTAATTTGTAGGATTAATTACTGTTACACATAATCGTGATTTCTTGAAAAAATGTAGTAAGAATTTCTTATCTATTGTTCCTGGTGCTTTCTTGACATTTGAAACTATGAAGGCTGCAGAACGGGCCACTTACTCATTTATCACAGCTTTAGAACAAGGGAAAGCTATCGACGTAAAAAGTGCTATTCAAGACAATCGTGGTGGTGGTGCTATTCACACAGAAGAAGATCAGAAACTTCGCGCGTCTAGGTTAGATGCTCAACAGCAAGCTGCACAAGATGAAGCAGACAGAATTAAGGCCGAAGAAGATTTGGCTGAAGCTATCAAGGCAGAAAAGGAAGCCAAACGGAAAGCAAAAGCTGCTGCTCAGAAGTTGGATTGGGTAGCTGGTGATAAATGCTGGGCACCAGTAAAGTCTAAATACGTAGAAGGAGAAGTAGTGAGAAATGTACCTGCTATGGGAGTAACTGTTATGCTCACCACAGGAAAAACAGTCATGGTTGAAGCCAAAAAGCTGAAAGAAACGCCAGAAGGTGCAGCCGTTGATGCACCTGCTCCAGAAAAGAAAGGCGCCGCTAAACCAACTTCTGCTAATTCAAACCGTGAACGAGTCTCTGCTCCTCGTGGTGGTCGTGGTGGTCGAGGTGGACGAGGTGGTTCAGCTGGTGGTAGAGGAAGAGGCAAATAAGCCCTCGTTATTTTAGTTCGCAATATAACTTCTAATCAGATAATATAATAGGATTTGATAAAAAATACTGAACTTCAACGTTCTGCTAGCAGCATCTACAAAGATTAAAAGCTATCCAGAAAACTACATTATATAATAGTAATACTTTTGCAGCAATTAAATCTGTTGATAAATGTACGTTGCTCAGCAAGATGTAATATTATCACTAGTATCATATAGCTGTTATAAATACATATCTAGCAAGTAATGCTCTAGCACCACCTAGGGTTAACTTAACACGCATGTTAATTCATACAATATAAATAGTGTGCGACGTATTATATTAATCAAATGATAGAATAGTTCTAATACTTTCACCATCATGCATCAATCGGAATGCTTCGTTCACATGCTCCAACTTCATGGCATGAGTACAGAAACTATCAATGTCTAACTTTCCATTCATATAGTCATCGACAAGGCCTGGTAATTCCGATCGTCCTTTGACTCCTCCAAATGCACATCCCTTCCATACACGCCCCTATTTGACGATAAGTTTCATTGATGTATTGTTACCGTTACTAATTGGAATGGGCGAGTGGCAATTTCTTGTCCTTGACCAGCTACTCCAATAATGATAGATTCCTTGAATTGATTAGTGTTTAGAATAGCTTACTCCCCATCCTTTATGTGTACATTCCAGGGCAGATCTCATCACATTAACGTTACCGATACATTCGAAAGAATAATCTACTCCACCATCTGTCATATCAACAATAACCTCTTGAATTGGTTTCGAGTAATCTTTAGGATTGATGCAGTCAGTACATCCCATTTTCTTTGCCAGTTCGAATTTTTTTGGATTGATATCAACTCCGATAATACGACTAATGTAATTAGATTCTTGTTTTTAAAAAGTTGGTACCCTGCTTTACATGCAACTGCACCTTGAACAACACTTAGTCCGACACCTCCTAATCCAAATACGGCAACCTTTCAATATTAGTGATTGGTAAATGTAGAGAAATGGTAAAAAATAAAAGTCGATCATGTTTGACATATACTACTTACATTTGAGCCAGCTTGGACTTTAGCAGTTTTGATAGCAGCACCATATCCAGTTGTGATACCACAACCCAAGAGACAAACTTTTTCTAATGGTGCTTTAGGATCAATCTTGGCAACTGAAATTTCTGCGACAACAGTATATTCACTAAAAGTAGAAACACCCATGTAATGATAAATCTTTTGGTCTTTACACGTAAATCTACTTGTTCCATCAGGCATTACACCTTTTCCTTGAGTTGCTCGAATTCTGGAACATAGATTTGTTTTTCCACTGGTACAGAATTTGCATGTTTTACATTCAGGAGTGTATAATGGGATGACATGATCACCTACACTTACACTGGTTACTCCTTCACCAATAGATTCAACCACACCACCTAGAATAAATAAATATATCTCATCAACCTCCTTCATGTCCTAAAATACAAGGGAAAAGTCCTTCTGAATCCGCACCAGAATGAGTATAAGCATCTGTATGACAAACCCCAGTAAAGAGAATCTTTATTCGAACTTCCCCAGCTTTAGGAGGAGCAACTTGGATTTGCTCTACAGATAAAGGCTTCTTTGGTTCCCAAGCAATGGCAGCTTTACAAGTGATCACTTTCCCTTCAAAACTCATCCGGAAAAAAATTTGTCTCATCATGCATCTAAAATACAGAATTTGATCGGAGTCAGCGGCATGAAGATTCTGAAGTGAGGTAGAGAATTGCTATTTGAGAGGGTTGAAGATGAACTTTACAATCATGAATAAGTTTGAATTCAGTTTGAGCACTTAAACACAGAAATCATGTTCCACATGTGACAAATTCAATACTCGGAAAGATTTCCTATGTTTTCCTGAAGCTAATCGAAAGGGTGAAGAAATAGTGGTGACCTTTCTGATTTCAATCAAAATCGAAGCTCTTTGTTAAAAAAAAAACGTTTTAGTTCAGTGGCTCAGTGTGGGGTTGTTGTTGAAAGAGCTAGTTGAACATGCACAATCACAGACAAAGAGTCGAAAAAGATGAGCAGATATTGAATAATTCAAACTCATGATCATCCATCCTGCTGAATTATAGACACTGCAATGACTTTTTGACTTTTTTGTGTTACTGCTGCTAAATCACCCCCATCACACAAGAACACCAAACAACAGACAAAAAAAACAATCAATGAAAAGTGTTACTTGATAAAACAGTAAATCAATGATGATTCTACTAGAACTGTCAAATTCTTCTTCATCGTCCTTATTGCAAAAGAGTGCCGTTAAAAAGCGCACTCTCTGATGTGTATTAAGTTAATAAAGTCATTTCAAAAAACAAAAAAAAAAGAACCCCGATCTATACTGTCGTACAGCGTAACAGTTGTCTATATATAAATTAAAATGAATTTATGACAAACCCTTACTCTTAAGTTAAACCTTGTCAGAAATGTACACTCCAATTTCTCAACTCGTTCTCGTCCCAAATGTCATGTATCCTGAAACCTGTATGGTGAATCCTTACACGAACATTCAATATGTTAAACCTTCTTGCACTGGTTCTTTCTATTTCGACCCAATCACTCACAAATGTGAAGGTATTCTTTCAATGGCAGTCACTGGATTCTGTACCAAAGATAAGACCCCTTACTTTTCTTCTGAGGATGAATGTAACAAGACATGTGTCCCATCCATTGCCATGGACATTTCTCATTTGACTCCCCCAAATGGTAAGGATTGGGCTAGCTGGACTTGTAAAGATAAACCATGTGGAGAATCAAACAACTGTGTTGACACTCTCGTACCTTTTGCATGTTTTACTGCTCCATGTCATCAATTCAAATGTTATGAACCTGTTATGGAGTCTATCATCAAGGAACATTAATCCTTTCGTTTCCCGTTTTTATTAAAACTCTTTCATTCATTTAATAAATCAATTTCATTTCTTTGATTTGTGTCTATTTCCCCACTTTTGTGCTACGATCCCACACGTTTGACCGTTTTATTGCACACAGACGTTGCTGCCTTGATAGCAAAGAATTATGAAATATTACATTCAAGAAATCGACAAAAACCAGATAGAAAGAGTATCCACGATATGTTTATCATTTCTTTTTTTATTCTTGTATAATACAATGGATTGTTTAGTTACGCATTTTGTGGTAGAAACTTTTTCATTTACAATTCTCAAACAGCGCAGCTTTTAGGAATGGAAACTCCATAAAATAGAATCAAGTCCAAAAATAGTGACTTTGGTGCTGATAACGTGTTGGATTGAAGTTACTTTTGATAATTAAATCAATCCAACATCTTATCAGCACCACAGTACTCTATCATTTGAATACCTTCAATAGCCTGGGATCCATTTGTAAAGTAATTAGTTATTGCAAAGTTTGGAACTTGATTCCGTTTTCTTAGTATTAACAATTTCAATAGGTGAAATTGAACTGAAGTTAACTGGGAATCTCTCACGTCTACAAACAATTGTATCTTACCTCCACCCTATTCAACTCTACCATGAATCCTTACATCATAATATATATTATCTCCTGCTATATTAAATATGATCATCATCAATTGTTTAAAGTTGTGTTTGTAAAAGTCAAGAGAGTGACAAATTACAATTACAAGCACTCATTAACAAGTAATTGATTTTTATATTACAATCATCGTCTAGTTAAGATCAATTCTCTCTCCAGTCTCCTAAAGCCTGATCCAGCCGTAATAGCTAAATAACCAGTCACTATTGGTCCTAGAAACAATGACAATGACGCTGTGCCTATTGCTGAACCACCATCATTTCCTGCTAATGTCCCATTGATCATTGCTAATGTTGCCCATCCGATACCATAACCACCATAATGTCGGTATTGGCGAATTTCGTTGTAGAAGGTATTACCGTCAGTATATTCCCATCTTGTTCTTCGACCGTTACTTAGAAATCTGCTTTGGCTTTTCAATATCCGTTGATACATATGGCGTTCAGTCTATATCAAGTACAGTTTGAATGTTGAAAAAAATTTATGAAGAAAATTCCACTGTAATCAAAGGACAATAGGGTCTCAATGACATTATGAGATTCCATATATCTATTATATGTGTTTTTAATTTCCGTATGGAGTTTTTGGCGATTATTTTGTACAACTTACAACAATAATTAAGAAACTGATTTACTTTGAAAATAACTCTTAGACAATTTTAAAATGTACACGTAAATCAAGTAAATCAATTAATTTTATTGAAATAAAGTCCATTTGGAACATCGTCGGTATGACCGGCTGCCCGCAACACTAAACCTTTCACAAGGCTATCCGCTTTGAACTCTACAGAGTTCCTCCCAACTTCAACTGGCGTCACGAACTTGTTATTTTCAAAATGAAGAAATGGAATTGCTGGTTGGTTTGGAATTTGAAGATCAATCTGGAAACTAACACCAGGAATAGTGGATTTTTGCATTTTCATTGAACCGATTACATCATTGCTATAATCTCCCAGAATAGTATCAATATCAAAAGACGGTTTAGTATCCTTATTACGTCCATCATACTCTTCACGCAATCTTTTCACCTCTTGAGCTGCATTTTCACGTCGCAGTCGCATAAATTCGATACTATGTCGCAATACTTTTGAAGTCTTGAACAATAATCGATCAGCAACATCATAACATAAACCAGATAGAAAGAGTATCCACGATATGTTTATCATTTCTTTTTTTATTCTTGTATAATACAATGGATTGTTTAGTTACGCATTTTGTGGTAGAAACTTTTTCATTTACAATTCTCAAACAGCGCAGCTTTTAGAAATGGAAACGCCATAAAATAGAATCAAGTCCAAAAATAGTGACTTTGGTGCTGATAACGTGTTGGATTGAAGTTACTTTTGATAATTAAATCAATCCAACATCTTATCAGCACCACAGTACTCTATCATTTGAATACCTTCAATAGCCTGGGATCCATTTGTAAAGTAATTAGTTATTGCAAAGTTTGGAACTTGATTCCGTTTTCTTAGTATTAACAATTTCAATAGGTGAAATTGAACTGAAGTTAACTGGGAATCTCTCACGTCTACAAACAATTGTATCTTACCTCCACCCTATTCAACTCTACCATGAATCCTTACATCATAATATATATTATCTCCTGCTATATTAAATATGATCAACATCAATTGTTTAAAGTTGTGTTTGTAAAGTCAAGAGAGTGACAAATTCCAATTACAAGCACTCATTAACAAGTAATTGATTTGTATATTACAACCATCATCTAGTTAAGATCAATTCTCTCTCCAGTCTCCTAAACCCTGATCCAGCGGTAATAGCCAAATAACCAGTAACTATTGGTCCTAGAAACAATGACAATGACGCTGTGCCTATTGCTGAACCACCATCATTTCCTGCTAAAGTCCCATTGATCATTGCTAATGTTGCCCATCCGATACCATAACCACCATAATGTCGGTATTGGCGAATTTCGTTGTAGAAGGGCTTACCGTCAGTATATTCCCATCTTATTCTTCGACCGTTACTTAGAAATCTGCTTTGGCTTTTCAATATCCGTTGATACATATTGGCGTTCAGTCTATATCAAGTACAGTTTGAATGTTGAAAAAAATTTATGAAGAAAATTCCACTGTAATCAAAGGACAATAGGGTCTCAATGACATTATGAGATTCCATATATCTATTATATGTGTTTTTAATTTCCGTATGGAGTTTTTGGCGATTATTTTGTACAACTTACAATAATTAAGAAAATCTACTTTGAAAATAACTCTTAGACAATTTTAAAATGTACACGTAAATCAAGTAAATCAATTAATTTTATTGAAATAAAGTCCATTTGGAACATCGTCGGTAAGACCGGCTGCCCGCAACACTAAACCTTTCACAAGGCTATCCACTTTGAACTCTACAGAGATCCTCCCAACTTCAACTAGCGTCACGAACTTGTTATTTTCAAAATGAAGAAATGGAATTGCTGGTTGGTTTGGAATTTGAAGATCAATCTGGAAACTAACACCAGGAATAGTGGATTTTTGCATTTTCATTAAACCAAGTACATCATTGCTATAATCTCCCAGAATAGTATCAATATCAAAAGACGGTTTAGTATCCTTATTACGTCCATCATACTCTTCACGCAATCTTTTCACCTCTTGAGCTGCATTTTCACGTCGCAGTCGCATAAATTCGATACTATGTCGCAATACTTTTGAAGTCTTGAACAATAATCGATCAGCAACATCATAACATA
>JADGIX010000305.1:0-13412 GCA_027595885.1 Globomyces sp. JEL0801
ATAACAGACTCATGGAGGTTTGGTCAAACAAGCCACAGCTACTTCGACAACCCTTACCTATTTTCGAAGGGTGTTTTAGACGCCGAGTCTACAACATCGTTTGTCGAATTCGATTCTTATATAACAAGCTTCAGCAGTTTGTTATATTATCTGGAATCCAGAAAGATCATGAGAAAAACAAGCCACATTGAATTTGTTTGAAGTTTTTTTTTTCATGACTTTCCCAAGACGAAGAAGGACAGCCTGGATAGTTAGTAGAAGAACAAAGAGAAGACCCAATGACGGACTTATATTTCGGGTAGTAACTGGACTGGAAGACTCAAGACATTATATGACAGTGGATGAAACTAGAAGGTAGTTTTATAAATTAATTTTTATTAGACTACGAGATACACTTCCTACTGCCCTCCTAATTCCAGAACCTATTGCGTGTGAAGCTTCAGCAGCTTCTATGCAAGTATCAAACCCAAACAGATCAATTACAGAAATAGATCTGTTCGCTAATGATGACATGGATTGTCATGAAAGAATTTCGCAAGATCCTTTAGCAAATGAAAGAAATGGTAATAAATTACCACTAACTGCTAGTGAACTATACAGAAAATTATAGAATATTTCGCTTTTACGATGTTCATGTTTACACTCCTCCATCTCTTTCAGCAAGAAGACAGATCCATGTTATGCATCAATATATTATTGATGGCAATAATACGAAAAATCTTAACAAGTACTTTTTTGTTTTGATCTATAATGTTAAATATCGAAACATCAATCAACCAGTTGGACTTTGTAGTCTATGTGGCTCAATTGATAACTATCCAATATTTCATGAAGTTGATTGGACTGGACAAATGGAACATTCACATGATTACAAGGTAATAATTCTTTTATTTTAATTACTATAGATACTCTTCTCCTGTGAGCACATCAATCCAGTAGTCTCTAAGATATTAATGGACTCTAACAATGAAAGTGACAAATCGCAAGAAGACTATCCATTAATTGTTACAAAATATCTGTCTGACTTACTGGTTGAAGAATCTATATCACTCCAGCCTAATACTTGGTATGACCAAGAGTCTTTAAAATTCATATCGAAAAAAGGTCCCCTCTCTTTGTTTTGCACCATAGAGTGCCATTTATATTTGGTTGCTAGAACCAAAACCAAGGGTCGAAAAAAATACTTTTGCTTCCACTGCCCAAGATCAGAGTCTACTTGTAATCACACAAGTAATCTTCCCAGTCTTCAAAGCGTTCAACAAGACTTTTATGATCCGGATTCGACAAAAGTCCATCGATCTCAATCTAGCTCTATTAACTTAAAATCAAAGCTCAAATACCCACGTAATTTAACTTCCACTAACATCTAGATCAACTTTACCTCGATAAAGATTTATCTGCTTTAGTTCGTGAAAGAATGAATAATGGAATCTCAGCTTGGGTCAACAGTACCTTAAAGAATCATACTTTCACCGCTGAGGTCAAAGTATGCTGTGGTTCGGATTGCAGAACTGAACCAGCCTCAAACAGAGGACAGTACGTAAAAATATACAGTACAACTGGAGTTCTTGGAAGTTTGTTAATAATGTCTTCACATTGTGACATCTGCGGTGCTGTTTATGAATATGATGGTCGTAACCATGGGATACTTAACGCATCAAACACTCATCTATTTACAGTGGAGCTTATTCTTGAATTGTTAGAATTCAAGTACAACAATGGTACACCTACATTCTCCTTTTGGCAGACAAAGGTTGATTTATGGTTATCAGGAACAGATCCTAATAACCCAATACTCCAAGCCAAAAGAAAGCAAGTTTTAAATCTTCACGGGTTTGTAAATAAGATTATGACTGAATATTTGAAGTTGTTGGAGTACCCAGAAGATTTCTTTCAATGCTGCCAAAACCCTAAAACACTTTGCATTGATGGAATTGTTTTGTCCGTGGAGCATTCTAAAATATTACAGCAGAAGTTAGCTGAACCTTGGAGAAATCACAGTGCACCGTTAAACAAACGCTTTGGTACAAGGACTGATCGAGATATACTTCCATCTCTATCCAGTGCAAACAAGTCTACTATCGAAAAGTTCACCACAAAAGATGGTAAATATTTTTTACAATTAACTTTAGGAACTAGCTACAATTCTCTGGTTCTGCTAAGAGACTCATATCCCGAAAATCCTATCACTAAGTTTATGATCGATTGTAGAATGTTACTCACCTTATCAAGAAATCGAGTGGATTTGTTTATTGCACCTGTGCAGCTGAATGCTTTCTTTAGGTTCTGTACCAAAGATATTGCACCTGCTTCTTCTCTTGTACCAAGTATGGTTTGGGCAACTTTGGATTATATTATCCATACTGGGACTCTCAATGTAGTCGATTTGCAGAAAATCACTGCATTTGCACCTTTGTTGACTCACTTGATTCTTTATTTTAAAGATGGAGACTCTCAAGCTGTATCTCAGTTGCAAGAAATACTGAAGTATTTGCTCAACAGAGCAAAAAGTTGTTTCTATAAAGTGAATGAAAGGTAATATTAGTAAAGCTAACATATCTTAGATATATCTCACCCGTTTCATTGGTAAACGAAGAAGAAAGGGTACATTTCCAATCTCCTAGAGATGAACTAATGGAAACTGGTTCGTTTTTTCCAGGTCGTCCTTACAAGAAGATTGTTACTGATCTTCATCTAAACGGTGCTCAGAACAAGGAGATTGAATGTAACAAAGCTGCAAAGGCAGCTGGTAATCTTGGAGCAGGTGGTATGCTCTTCTGGTGTGCAGAACACAGAAGATGCATTGGTTTTGTCATTCTTCAATCTGGAGAGTCTCCTAAACATGTATATACTGTTTTAACTACCAGGTATCAGATTTTACTAATGATTAGGTTTAACAAAATACCTGATTATATTATATATGACAATGCTTGTAATCTATCAGAGTACTTCTTGAACAGAAGTCCAATAGACGTTATTGACAGTATCATTGTCACTGATGGATTTCATTGGCCAAATCACAATAATTGTGGTTTGACATTTCATTGCAAAAAGTACAATGGCTTAAAAGACATTATCTCAGTACTCCATGAGCAGAAGAACAGGAGATTAGATAAGTTAAAGAGTATATCTACGTTTATGAACTATGACTCTTTTGCAGAGTTGATGGTTTATATAATACACTTGATGAACATGAGAGAGATTGATATAATCTAATTGCTGTAATAAAATATATTAATAAAAAAATAACTATTAAAAACACTAAAGATAATACTAAGTTCCAGATATATTAGTCTAGGGTTCTTAGGGCTGCGTAAAAGAAAAAAAGAGAAGTATGTTATAACAGACTCGTTGCTCTATCCAAATAGGTCGGCAACTTGCAGGTAATAATAGTATGTTCAAACCGCACATATGGCATTTTTTTTTGAGACTCTGCGTCCAAAAATAAAGAACACACTCAAATAACAGTGTTCTTAAGAAAAAAACAGGCTAAAAGTGGGTACTTACACCTACTAATAGCTGTAAAAAAATTCAAGGCTACAGCTAGCAGTCCTGAAGTGGGGGGACATTGTGGTGTCCTACCACTATATGTCCACAATTAAGGCCGGCCCAAAAATTTTCGGGCCCGGGCTCCCATATATATGGATGATTCCTACTTCGGTGTTTAGCCATCGTGATTCGTACAAACAAGCGTTACCCTAATCCTAACCCAACCACGCAAGTTTTAAGAAATAGTAACATTCGAACGTCTGAAACCGACGAGTCTCCGTCATAAATATTTTTGCACCATTCCTAGTTTTTATATTCTGAAAGGTATACTATATATTCTTGTTGGCGTTTTTCGTACGCTTTATTTGTGTTTAGGGGACGATGGTCCAAATTATTGGCTTGTGTTTGAAGTATGGCTGCATGGGTTAGGGTAGCTAACCCTAACCCTACTAGTCTCTGTTGTGCAAAACGGTTGAGTCGCGCTTGTGTCGAAGAAATGTTCATGTCCCAATAAAGCAATTAATAACTGGTTATTATTTCTCATTTTTGAAAAAAGGGCTAGGTTTAGATGCTGAAAAGCCACAGTGGCACGGGACATGTCTCAGACATGGCATAAAGTAATCAATTTTATCATACTTCAATAAGGCTTTACTGTAAGAGTGAGAAGTTTGCATTGTTTCTTAAAAGTCGAACATTTGATCAAAGGACCAGAAAGAGATTGTCAAAGCAAAGATTGGCAATGTGCTTGATTTGACAATCTCTTATGAATATTAATACTGATTTTAGGGAATATGTCAATTTTTCGCGTGTAAAATACTTTTTAAAAACCTCTAAATCTCTGATTCAGACACATGAATAAATATTAAAATATTCAGAAAGCCAAATAAAGAAGGGTTAGGGTTAAGATAATTACATAAGGATGTTAAAAGACCTTTCCTAATCAAATGTTCAAACAACAAACCGAACACTAATTATCAGCCCCAGTAGATTTACAGTCAGAGAAATACGATTGTTCTGTGTTCAAAACTTTAGCTTCAGAGACAGGTAAGGAGGGTTACTCCTTCCCTGAGTTAGAATCGCGATGGTTTTTAGATAGAGTCCATTTCGAATTCATCACCTAGTTGTAAAGTCTCAGCATGATGATGGCAGCATACTCTCTGCCCAAAAGTGCACAACAAGGATCTTCGAGTACAACATTGGTTTATCCTTACGGAAATCAGGGAGAGTACGATTAATCTTGACTGGTAGATTAAAGATGTAGTTTTGGTTATGTAAAACTTCTACGATCAGGGAGAGTACGATTAATCTTGACTGGTAGATTAAAGATGTAGTTTTGGTTATGTAAAACTTCTACGGTCTGAATTGTATTGGAAATCCTAATTCATGTTTCTACCTCACACATTAGATAATCAATAAAAAAATCAAATATTTCCTTGATTATTCCTGAATAGGCGATAAATAGTTCTGGCATCAACAACAGTGTATGGGCTGATAAAAACACTAAATTGAACTGAAAACTTTTAAATATCATTTTGTGTATTACTGTTTGGATTATTCGCAGAGAGACTCTCTCTGCATTAGTGATAGAATTACTCCAACTTATTGATAATATTATCAGAAGCTTCATTTTACAACAGATAATGGACAACCATAAGTTACCTAGGTATTTATCTTAGGGTTATAAACATATAATTCCTATTGTCATAGTAATCGTAATCAAGGGAAAACCTTTCCATTTTCTTTGTTGGTGATACTATTGTCGAATATATCAGTAGAGTCTACCAAGGTTGTGGATAAAATGGTAATATTTTTTCCATTAGTGATGGGTATTTCTCCATCAGACGAGCACGTGATTTGTCGTCATTTGATTCAATTCTCTCCATAAAAAACAAAAAAAAAAATTAAAATTCCATTTAAAAATTACTCAATGATCGTACCTCAACTCAAAACAATCCTCAAAAATATTCCTCATGATTGGTTAGGAACTACTTTCAAAAATAACAATTTACTTGGAAGGGAACTGTTCTGTAAGAAGTTATCTGCCTTTTTACTATCCGATCTACCAATTAACTCTGGAAATTTAGCCGATATCGGTAATGCTGAAGATTATCTACGTGTATCAACTAATTTGTCAACTATATATGAACTTTGTCTTGCAGAAATTAATGGTTTGGATGTGGCCCAAGTGTTTTCTTTCGCTTCAAATACAATGGGTATCATAGCGGTCGCCAAAAGTACTGGTGCTTTGGTACATGTATATGGTCAATCCGAAATATTTTCCTCTGATCAATTATCTGTTTTGCAGGGTATTGGTTGTAAAATTGTATCTCACTCTGGCCCCGCAAAACCAAAGACTAATCAAACCGACATCATTATTGCATTAGAAAGTGTTAAAGGTGATTCAGTTGTTGATGCTGTCTTGGGTGATAATGTTTTGTACATTTTGAATCAAAATCTAATCGACTCTGCCAAAGTACTTACAATTCGAAAGAGAATGTCTACTCCTATCACTACTCCTATGGCACTGGAGCGACTACATAAATTGGCCCAACTGGAAATAGCCACCATAAAATCAGTGGATCAAGAACAAGTCAGTGATTTTAATGCACATTTACAAGTACTTTCTGGTACTGATGTTGATTACAACAACACCCCAGTCTCGTTCACTGCGGGGCTTCCAGCTCTCGCGTCCTTATGGACCAGTTTGATCTCTTTTGGTGGTGCAGATGTATTAATGGCTTCAACCGCTTATGGAGGATCCTCTCAATTAACTGATATTCTTTCATTATCCAATCATAAACTTCGAAAACATTCATTTGATATACAGGGTAAATCTATCATGATTGAAAGTATCAAGCAATCTCTGGAGAAACTCTCAACAACTGATCTTTTACCAACAACTGTTTTATTTTGTGAAATTCCAACTAATCCTGATATGAAAGTTCCAGATATCAAAGATCTTGCCGTTATTTTGCAGAACTACCAGCAAAAAACTCAAAAGAAGGTTCTGTTATTGATTGATTCAACATTCGCACCAAATTCAAAAATCATGTTACAACTTCGCAAATTAGTACCAGATCTTAATGTTATGGTTTTTCTTTCCATGTCTAAATCCGTTTCACGTGGACTAACAACAGCAGGCTGTTTAGTGGCTAACCATACTCAGCAAGGAATTGAATTACTCTCCAAGATCAAAGAGGTTGCTTCTGTACTAGATACGCTTGCCAAACCAGATCAAATCAAAATATTGGTTGAAAATCATTTAAATGTGGAAAAAAGATGTGAAGATGCTTACAAAGTAGCTTCTAAAGCTGGACATGTATTAGTAGACGCTGTAAAGCAAAGCACTGGATTGGATATGTCATTAGCCTTTGTGAAACCTTCTGAAGCTGCACAAGGATTTACAACTTCCACATTCTCATTCAATTTGCCAGTTCCTAAGCATTCTACACCTGAAATCAATGCTGCATTGGCTCAAAAATTTGTCGATCTATTAACTGACAACAAGCATTTCAAGCCTTGTGTATCTTTTGGTCAAGACAATGGGTTAGTCTATTGCACGGTACCAGCTACATCTACTCAAGGTGTAATTAGTGAAAAGGACAAGCAGAAACAAGCCGTAGATGGGGTTCAACTGGTTCGATTATCGTTTCCTCCAACTTGTGATGAGAAAGTTGTTTACGAACATCTAGAAAATTCAGTTAAAGCTATTTATGAATGAATTTGATCAACATAGAGGATTGAAAAATTTAATTTAATCGTTTAAATTAATATATTTGAATTTGAAGTATGCTGGCATTCATTTGGGTTTATGTATCAAAGCTAGATTTTATTGAGTGTAAACATTTTGCCATTCAATAAAAAAATCAAATATTTCCTTGATTATTCCTGAATAGGCGATAAATAGTTCTGGCATCAACAACAGTGTATGGGCTGATAGAAACACTAAATTGAACTGAAAACTTTTAAATATCATTTTGTGTATTACTGTTTGGATTATTCGCAGAGAGACTCTCTCTGCATTAGTGATAGAATTACTCCAACTTATTGATAATATTATCAGAAGCTTCATTTTACAACAGATAATGGACAACCATAAGTTACCTAGGTATTTATCTTTAAACATATAATTCCTATTGTCATAGTAATCGTAATCAAGGGAAAACCTTTCTATTTTCTTTGTTGGTGATACTATTGTCGAATATATCAGTAGAGTCTACCAAGGTTGTGGATAAAATGCTAATATTTTTTCCATTAGTGATGGGTATTTCTCCATCAGACGAGCACGTGATTTGTCGTCATTTGATTCAATTCTCTCCATAAAAAACAAAAAAAAAATTAAAATTCCATTTAAAAATTACTCAATGATCGTACCTCAACTCAAAACAATCCTCAAAAATATTCCTCATGATTGGTTAGGAACTACTTTCAAAAATAACAATTTACTTGGAAGGGAACTGTTCTGTAAGAAGTTATCTGCCTTTTTACTATCCGATCTACCAATTAACTCTGGAAATTTAGCAGATATCGGTAATGCTGAAGATTATCTACGTGTATCAACTAATTTGTCAACTATATATGAACTTTGTCTTGCAGAAATTAATGGTTTGGATGTGGCCCAAGTGTTTTCTTTCGCTTCAAATACAATGGGTATCATAGCGGTCGCCAAAAGTACTGGTGCTTTGGTACATGTATATGGTCAATCCGAAATATTTTCCTCTGATCAATTATCTGTTTTGCAGGGTATTGGTTGTAAAATTGTATCTCACTCTGGCCCCGCAAAACCAAAGACTAATCAATCCGACATCATTATTGCATTAGAAAGTGTTAAAGGTGATTCAGTTGTTGATGCTGTCTTGGGTGATAATGTTTTGTACATTTTGAATCAAAATCTAATCGACTCTGCCAAAGTACTTACAATTCGAAAGAGAATGTCTACTCCTATCACTACTCCTATGGCACTGGAGCGACTACATAAATTGGCCCAACTGGAAATAGCCACCATAAAATCAGTGGATCAAGAACAAGTCAGTGATTTTAATGCACATTTACAAGTACTTTCTGGTACTGATGTTGATTACAACAACACCCCAGTCTCGTTCACTGCGGGGCTTCCAGCTCTCGCGTCCTTATGGACCAGTTTGATCTCTTTTGGTGGTGCAGATGTATTAATGGCTTCAACCGCTTATGGAGGATCCTCTCAATTAACTGATATTCTTTCATTATCCAATCATAAACTTCGAAAACATTCATTTGATATACAGGGTAAATCTATCATGATTGAAAGTATCAAGCAATCTCTGGAGAAACTCTCAACAACTGATCTTTTGCCAACAACTGTTTTATTTTGTGAAATTCCAACTAATCCTGATATGAAAGTTCCAGATATCAAAGATCTTGCCGTTATTTTGCAGAACTACCAGCAAAAAACTCAAAAGAAGGTTCTGTTATTGATTGATTCAACATTCGCACCAAATTCAAAAATCATGTTACAACTTCGCAAATTAGTACCAGATCTTAATGTTATGGTTTTTCTTTCCATGTCTAAATCCGTTTCACGTGGACTAACAACAGCAGGCTGTTTAGTGGCTAACCATACTCAGCAAGGAATTGAATTACTCTCCAAGATCAAACAGGTTGCTTCTGTACTAGATACGCTTGCCAAACCAGATCAAATCAAAGTATTGGTTGAAAATCATTTAAATGTGGAAAAAAGATGTGAAGATGCTTACAAAGTAGCTTCTAAAGCTGGACATGTATTAGTAGACGCTGTAAAGCAAAGCACTGGATTGGATATGTCATTAGCCTTTGTGAAACCTTCTGAAGCTGCACAAGGATTTACAACTTCCACATTCTCATTCAATTTGCCAGTTCCTAAGCATTCTACACCTGAAATCAATGCTGCATTGGCTCAAAAATTTGTCGATCTATTAACTGACAACAAGCATTTCAAGCCTTGTGTATCTTTTGGTCAAGACAATGGGTTAGTCTATTGCACGGTACCAGCTACATCTACTCAAGGTGTAATTAGTGAAAAGGACAAGCAGAAACAAGCCGTAGATGGGGTTCAACTGGTTCGATTATCGTTTCCTCCAACTTGTGATGAGAAAGTTGTTTACGAACATCTAGAAAATTCAGTTAAAGCTATTTATGAATGAATTTGATCAACATAGAGGATTGAAAAATTTAATTTAATCGTTTAAATTAATATATTTGAATTTGAAGTATGCTGGCATTCATTTGGGTTTATGTATCAAAGCTAGATTTTATTGAGTGTAAACATTTTGCCATAATAATGTGTCTTTATTTCCTTAAAACTCTATCGAAAATCTGTTTGACAACATCATTCACCATCACCGCTTCTTTTTCCACCCAAAGAATAGTTTGATGATCGGATTCTGTTGCATTGACATGAATTACATTTGTACTCAGTCTTCCCATTCGAAATGCATCGACAGCATTACCAATCTTTGAAGTTATTACACCATACGGTAAGTTGCCAAAAGTTGGATCACTACTATTTGAATTTTGTTTGGAAGGGATGGTATTGACCTATAAATTAATCAAGCTCACATTTTACGATTCTTTTTGCGTACCCACATGATTGTGAATAATATTTGGTTTCTGAAACTCGAGTATATAAATTGTGATTCAGAAACAAGTTTGCAAAATAAGCATTGGCGTTTGGGAGTTCTCTAATGGCTTGTGGGAATATTGAAGATGATGCTAATAATCTTGGTATACCCCAGGTATTAATGTGAGGTGAAAGAGCAATCTACATGTTAAAAACTACCTCAATACCAGGGAATTCACGTATCCTGGAGCATCTTCTGCGCAGTTACGAGTGTATTCAATATCTACGGGGTCAACTAAAACCACACCCGTGATTCGATTATCCAATAAACGCTCAGCAACACGCATGTTGAATCCAGCCATTGAGTGCCCTACCACCAACAAGTCATCCTTGATTTTCATCTCATTCAAAAGTTCCTTCAATTCTTCAACAATTTTCTCAGTTCCCCGCTGATACCTTGGAATTGATGACCTACAATAAACATTCATGTAACCCTTACCATCCCAATCCGCCATGATCAATCGCACAAGTTTTAGCATAAGTAGAAACATTCGTTTGCACCCAAGTAAAGTCAAGGTATGATCCTCCTAGGCCATGTTCAAACCAAACAATAGGATCAGTAGGGTTCTTCTTTTCTCCAACACAGTAGACATGTAAATTAACCTTGGTATTCGGAAGGTTGAACTGTTGGCCTGGTAATTGTCCGTAAGCTGCATTTTCTGATGCAAGTGCTATAGCTTGATTACAACTGGAAATATGAAGCAGCATGAATAAGAGACCAAATATACCCAAACCAAATTCTCGAAAGAATGAAAGGCCAGTTTTTACGGAGTCAAAATCTTGATAAGGCCTTCTGGATTGTAAATAATGCAAGTAGAGAAATAGGATAGGATAAAATGAGTTTGTTAAAGCAAAAAGAGCACCAATTTTATCATATGCTCTTGCAGCAAGAAAACTTCCAGTGGAAATCAAGGAACATAAACCCGTCACGATCGCAAACACAAACGAATGGTTATAAAACCGTGGTTCGGCAGGAGTTTTCAAAGTTCTAGACTTGAAAAACAAAGCCAATTGCCAACCAATAGATAAAATTGAGAAATAAGCAGCAGAGAAAAAACCAATATGTTCAAAAGCAATGACGAAAATGAAAAACAATACAGATACTACTGTTAAACCATAAGAAGCATTCAATAATTTCTTGGACAACGGTGTGCCTTTATCGATTGCAGATACTATCGCTTCTGGCATTTTCATTTTTAGTAAGAATCAGCTATATTGAATTTGGTTTTTATATCGTTATGATTTTCCACACGGCCGAGAAACAGGGACCCGCGAACGATTCTTGTCCTCTTTTGTTAGACCAATTTAGAATTCGTTAAATGATTTGAAACAGTCTTCTCCTGTTACTACATGCCATAACGGTAAATGTTTGATATTGAAGATAACAATCCCAGAATCACTTGTTTGCTTGTTGGTTGTGTTAATTTATAAAACTGGAAAGCTATTGTTATAATCTATTAAGGTTAGAGGATAGTACTCTATTATTACTCCAATTATCAATATATAACATACTCTCCTACCTTCAGCAAAAGTTTAATTAGAACACAAAACAAACTCGGGGACTTGACCATTAGCGATTTTTAGAATAGATAAATACGAACATAAACTTTATCAACTGCTAGACACAAACAGGATCTATATGAATGCTAAATTCGTTCTCTGTTTTCAGTTTATTTCTTTTTGAGTCACCAAATACTGCGTAGTCACTAACTACTGCTTCCTATGATAACTATTCCTAAAATAATGGAATGATATTCACATACCATTTGCTGACATTCCATCAATTATATTCATCTCTACAAATGACGACACGCGTTTCTAATAAGCTCAATATTTACAAGATTATTCTTTTGCAAATGAAATACCGCCTTGTAGTATTAATCTTCCAATTTCTGCATGTTTCATCAATGATACAGTTGCAATGGAGAAGTAACAATGTGTGTAGCGCCTCGCCCAATGTCATGTATGTTTTTGACGTAGCAGATCCTCTTTCAGATACGCAACCTGACGACGAAACATGGCCTCCATTCTATGCGTTCGCAGTTACAGAAAATCCACTAGGAGTGTGTGGCAATGCTCCAGTAGAGTTACTATATAGTTGTTGTGTACAGTCACTCGATTTAACAGTGTCAGACAACTATCAGAGTGGAGCGGCTCTTGAGCCAGCTGGAAATGAAAGTCAGAATCCAACTGATTACTATGCCAGTGGTGGAACTTATTGCGCCGTTACTGGAGAGTCTTCTTCTAATTTGGGATATCAAGCTATTTTTATTTTAGACGACAACGATTGTGCATCACATTTCAAATGCTCTGCTAATCAGCTTTCAATATATCCCGAGCTACACTGTAAGGGAGAACCGACAATATACGATATATATGAAAATTCGGTCCCAATTGAAGATTTAACATATGGAGCTCTTTCTATTCGACTGATTCAGGGTACCAAAGAACATATCCAAATATCATGGGTATCTCTTTTACCTTCTACATACCAACTTCCAAACACAAGCAGTTTTTGGGATTATTTACAACACATTTGTTCAGCAATCTCTTTGATCGGCGGAATTGGAATTTCCAGCTATGTTTACTTTGCTAAAGTTCGCAAGTCACAATCATCGTATATGAAATTGTTGTTGCTCACTACTATTATCTGGATTATACATGATGTATTAAACATCACCTATGCCTATTCCAAGTTTCCAACTGTTGAATCACAGTATGTATTCATAGAAGTATTATGGATATTTCACAATCTTGCAACTGGTTTAAATGTTTATCAAACAACGGTGTTCTTGTTTTTAGTGAAAATACCAAGGCCGTCAAAGAAAATGTGGCACATCACTATTACTCTCTTGTTATTATTACATCTCGTGTTTGCAGGATCAAACTATTTTGGATATTGCTGGAATGTTTATGCAACAAACTGCGTCCCCAGTGCTTTTTTACAAAGTTGGTTGGCACTTTACCAATACTGGATTTTGATTATGTTTCTTTGGAACACAATTCCTACAACTTACATTGTAATAATGTTTTTTTATACGTCGACGGCTTCTTGGAAATCCAGTACCAAGGAATTGTACAACAGCGATAAATTTTTCCTGTTCTTGCTACTGCAACAATTCTGCATTGGTGTACTTTATTTCTCTGTCTCTTTTTTGCAAACTAGTACCACTACGCTAGGAACAGATCGAGCTTGGAACACATCTTTGGGGATACAAATGTGCTTGATAACGCTTCACTCCATCACAAACATTATCCTTTTGCAAAGAATGGGTAAAATAGTAAAAGG
>JADGIX010000306.1:0-13271 GCA_027595885.1 Globomyces sp. JEL0801
TTCCTTTTCACACAAATAGATATCTTGTTAATGGTGAGCGTATTATAGCTGTCATTTATGCAAATGTCAATGCGATATACTGCGTAACCCAAATACGATTATACTATGATAGATTCACTTTAAACTGCAATTAGTTCACATGATAAAGATAGATTCATTCACATTTAACTTCTTTCAGTTCATAGGATTTGATTCTTTTCCCACACTCAACCTTTTCAAAGTTCACACCAAATTGATTCAAAACGACACGATACTAATTGTTAAACAATGCATCTGTCAAGTGGACAGCTGATTTGGAATTGGGGATGATTTACCCAATTAGGCCAATTCGGAGGTGTAGTATTAGGACTGGGTGGTACGTTTAGACTGTCAACTAAATCTAGTTCAGCTGAAAGAGGTGGTGATGAAGGATCAGATACCGAGTAAGGCCAGCTATACAAAAATTCTCGATTATTTTTTAATCAAGTGTTACAGTAGTTTTTCGGGACTCACACAAGCGGTCCAATATCAAATAACGGGCTGCAGATTCCCTGGTATGCTACAATAGTTTTAACCTTTCATAGAGAAAAATGGTAGAACTCTGGAGGAGAGAGATTCAATATACTATGAAGTGATTAAAAAAAAAATCACCATATTATTTTGAACTCTCAAAACTGCCTATACTGGAAAACCTTACTGATAAGGTTTTGGATAAATTGGACGAAATCCGCCAAGAGATTTTGGCAATGCCTCTTTTTGGACCACCAACGGATGGTGAATCCACTCTCGCATCGTCCGATGCATGTGCTTCATCAATCCTTAAAGTCCCTGCCGAACTAGATTTGGTTGACGGTGCAAACGTTCGGCCAAAAACGGCACCGGTCACAGCAGCCAAACCATTCTGGTTAAAGGTGGGAGCTCCACATCGAGAGCTTTTTCGAGACATTGAACAACAAAAGGCTAAATTAAAACACGTGTCACCTCTTAAAGGAAGCAAGAGGACACGAGATTCGTTGACCGAGCACCTTCGTAGTGGAATTAAAAAATTCCGTCAACAGGAGTCGGATGATGATCAAATACCGTCCGCCTCATCCTCATTTGACTAATTATTCAATAAAATTTCAATAAATGTCTTAACTATTTTTTACTAAATGAGTTTCTAATCAAATTGATCTAACTTAAGATGACTACTCCATCCAGTCTTGTCAGCATACATTATAGCATGAGTCCAATTTATTTAAGTCAATGTCATTATTTCTTTTGTTGATCATAAAATCCAGCAGTATGATTTTAAAATCAAAACCTATCACTACTACTGGTAAAAGTCCAAAAAAGTTGATATTGAATCATGGTACATTACCATTTTCTGAATACGTGTACCCTTTTCTTTAATGTATCAGAATGTAAAGATAACTTCTATCAAAATATTGAAATAATATTTGAATTTGGATAGTTCTTTTTGAGTGGAAAGCGGTTCATCACCAACGAGTTTTTCATCTTCTACCTACGAAATATGTTAATATGGTAATTTGAGAGTCTTCAAATAAGTGCGTGAAGATCGTATTGTGTACCTTCTTCAACAACAAAGATTCATGAGAAGACATATAATACTCCAACAGGTAATACAAAAAGCTGATAGCTAAAGTCATACTCTATCCGAACATTTACACCAACAGTTTAATATAACCAGATACTACATACCGATTAACAATTCTTTTCTTTTCTTCAATCATCTTAATCTGTTGAGAACCTTTAAATGGTACATTATACAACCAAAGGAGTAATTCAAAGAACTTCAAAATTCACTCATCTTAGTATTGTTTTCAGTGTCATTCAATCCATCATCAGACAGACAATGTTTGAAGATTGGCTGATTGGCTGAATATTAAAATAAATTGTTTCGCCTTTGGATCGTGTAAGCATTGTTTGGGCAATTAATAGATAGAATTTCTGGATCTTTAATTAAGGTTAAATTTGAAATTCTTTCAGTCTTATGGTGCTATTCCATGTTTGGTTTTACTATTGGAATGAATTGTTATTTTTAAATTACTTGTTTTGGTGCACGGATTCCATTTCTTGCCATAAAATGGAGACTTGGTTTTGATCAATTCAAAATATATATCTTAGCTTTATCACAAAGGATACTCGATTATTATTAAATTTATCAGTCTGAAAATGACAGATTCAATAAATTTATTATTATTATTCACCATTCCATAAAACGGTAATTCATCATGTCCAGAATCATTCGGGATAGGACTATTGTTGGATTTAATGATTAACAAATTTCATATTTAAGCATCTGCTATGATGTATGTTGACGAGACTGCATGGGGTGGTCATACTACGATAGATCAATTAGTTAAGACAATGATTTGAATTCAATTAAGTGAAATTATTACTTGCTTTCTAATGGTATTCAATCTAGGAATTCTTTGCAAGTCAGTCGTTTGTTTGAGCTCGTGTGATCTTGTGTTCCATAACAAATCTACTCTGCAAATACAGAAATGGCTTTCATTCCAATCATTACTATATGTCACTTAAACCAACTTTTTCCAAATACATATCGGCAATTTCAAGTCCAATACCATGGAAAACTAACTTCCAAGAACTTTGGTTTGGTTAACTTAAGCATTACCAAATACATTTTAATGAAAAGCGGTAATGCATGTACCAGCAGACTCGCTATGGAATGTTACCATTTTAAAAAATTGATTACTGTCAATGAAATACACTTCAATATGTACGATAAGACAGCGCAAGTCAATTCCTGAGTGAATTTATTGAAAGAGATTCGTCCAACAATGATACGTTTTAGCGTTCGCAATCAATGGTGATTATTGTGAATGGTGGAAGTAATTAAATATCAATACAAATACTGTAGTGGTTATATTGGTTGTTATATTGGTTGTTCCACATGTATGTTTTGTTAGGGTCAGTTAGTAGAGGAGTTGAGTTTGTTTATAGTGGGTATTGGGACAAAAAATTCAAGAAAGACAACGTGGCGGAGTGGTTAACGCGATGCCCTGCTAAGGCATTCCTCTACGAGGGCGCAGGTTCGAACCCTGCCGTTGTCGATCTTATTTTTTCTTTTTCCTTTTCACACAAATTTAATGGTGAGCGTATTATAGCTGTCATATATGAAAATAGAAATGACATAGTTAGTATTATAGGAAATCCAATGTATTCTGATAGAAGATTCATATTAAACTACAAGCAGGTCACACGATCTGATCCTTTTCCCACACTTAACCATATTAGTTTTCATACCAAATTGAATTAAAACGACGCGATCCCAATGTATTTGATGTTCAACAATGTATTTTAAACTTACGCTACTTCATTTTGTAACAACAATGTCAAACTGCGATATTGATATGATTCTGCAACTGACGAATATTTTCGAAACTAGTAATCCAAGGTACTTTTTACATTTAAGCTAACCAATCGATTTCAATTCGAGATATGTACTATCTTGGATGACAATCATGGTTATAGCGCGGGGATTATTCAGTTCACAACGTAAGTACAAATAAATCGCGTAATGATATTAGTGGAGCTGGTTCAGCACAAGAAGTTATTGAAGAATACACAGCGATCAACCATCCAAATGAATTTACGACTATGAATTCTACACTAGATGCTATCAAAAAGAACTATTTACAAACCAAAGACTTGAATGGTGATGTCAATGGTGAAGTAAGTTCTTATTAATTTACTAGGCCTGGAAGGGTTTTGCTCTGCGTGGTATGCATATTTGGATTGTTTAATATTACAGGGCCTTGGCATCCAAACAACCTTCCTTTCAACAATGTCAAATTCAAGTACTCGCTCGTAGATATTGGTTTCCTGCCTTTGACTTTTCTCAAACAATTGGGATGAAGCTATCTGGTAATAGAGAAAGAGCCTAAGTTTAGTCTCAATTGGGCAAATATATGACTCAAGTGTACAATTAGGACTTGAAGGGACTAAAGACTTGGTAAAGCGAACAGGAAGACTACCAGAATCCATTAATGCGAATGCTGAATTGAAATGGTTAGAAAAGTAGGCAAATTTGCAATGACAGTAGGTTTTTAGAAACACGAAAACAGAAGCTAGAAGAGATGGGAGGAGCTTGTAACATCATATACCATACTGAATGCAATAGATGGCCCAACAATCACAAGAGTCAAAAGCTACCAATACGTCATGGTTAATAATCCACCTTCTTGGAATCAGAGTATCTCAGTTCTAAACAATGATGGGAAGGTGGTGACTTTGACGTGCAATTCAAAGTTTCAACTTCCAAATATGACCAAACAATTGGATCCAATCAAACCTTTTGATCCAAATGAGATTAGCCAGGATGTTGCACTGATTCCACGTATGTACCTTCTATTTAATATGTACTTGATTCTGATTTTAATTGGTTAACAATCCAACAACTTGTTTTGGATGATTCTGCAGACACGTCATTTTAATAAAGCAATGAGACGAATAAGAGAGCATTAAAAAGCAGCTTTTACTGTTTATTCTTTATCAAATATTTATCATGTGCATTTTTATCCATCTTTTCCCATATGTTCATTGCTCTACTATAACAAGCTTCATTTAAATTATCTTTCAAATCAGAGTTCTCAAGTTGAAAATAATCAACCACTGTGTGAGAATTTTTAAATCTATCATCTGCTTTAGGAGACACGTATGGTTGCAGCTATATTCATGTTACTGTACACTATTGTTTACCTTGAAATCTTCCAAATCCGGAGCAACGAACTGTCTTTTTCTCCATTGTTCGATAACATAATGTCCTGTTTTGTCTAAGATTTTGAATATTACCTCTTCTAGTCCAAGACCCCATTCTTCCTGAACGATTTCCTTTATAAAAGTTTTTGTTTCCTTGCTTTGAAGTCAAAGGCTTTCTAGCAGCTCCTCGGGCCAGTCCTTGAATGACATTATCAACCAAACCCATTTAGAATTCAAGTGAAAAAAAAATTAAGAAATTTTGAATGAGAGGGTATAGAGCACGATACTGATAATGGAGCAAACGATTGCTTGGTGAACTTTATTAAATCAATTTCCGAATGATTTGGACAAACAGATGCATTGGAAATCACGGATGTGTGTGTGTATGTAAAAACGGTTATATCCATTAACAACGTATTCCTTTCTCAAGATTCTCCAAATGCATACGATATGAAAAATCCAACCTAGCAACTGAATTCAATAACAATGATTCATCATGTTTGTCGACCATCATAACGTTAAGACTACTATACTGAGGTGATTGAAAATCAACTGAACTAGAACGAACACCATCCACAGAATCAATTGTTGACTTGAGTTTTTGCGCACAACCTTCACATTTCAAACCTTTGATCGAATACTGATATTTAATACAAGTCTGATACTTCAATAGTGGAGGGGATGACAATTTCAAGTATTCTAAAGAATACTCACTTTTGTTGTACCAATGTAAGATTTCGGGTGAATTCATCAATAGAATAGAAATGGTAATGGTTGGAATACTCCTCAAAAATCCATTTCGTAAGGAGATCACTGTTAAAAGTATGATTGAAATCGTGGTGAATTCGATCCGATAAGGTGTTAACACACTGAATCCAGCGCAAGTATAAGAAACATAGTTTAAAATCAGTTGGATAACACAACATGATGATGCTAATAGCGCACTACCTATTGCTATTATTGTTGATTTCATTGGAAAAAACAAAAGTGACCAGGACAATACTCTTTATTATCAATCACAATTCCAAGCAGTATAACCATAGAATTTCACTATGAACGTGTACTCTGAACCATGTGTCAAATCCGCCTTGTTTATAAACTGACTTTCCCCATACCAGTCTCGATCATTGTATTCTTTCAAATAATCTGAATAAGATTTTGATTGAAACCCACAAAATTTAGTTAGTACACGAAAAGTCGACGTTTCCAATAAGGTTAATTGAAACTCTGGTAGTTTTTTATCATTCATCATTTGCTCAAAATCAAATGACATATAAGCACCTGAAAATAATTTAATTACATCTAATTTACCTTTAAAGTACTCTGGTTGATCCACACTATCCTCGATCTGAGCTTCATACTCTTGTTCCTTATAAGTGAATGCGATTGTACTACATATATCCACAGTCGAATTATATATAAAATTGTTTTGAAATATTAAAGGTTGAGCTGATCTTCTAAATCGCGCATTTGACTGAATGTGATAAATATGCTTTGCCTCATCTAATGAGGAAGCAATTCCTAATGCAATAGCAGGAGATATTTGGGAAAAATCAAAATGATTTAAAATAATAGGTTTCAAAATTAGTTGATCTTGTTCAGTTCGGTCTTGATATGCTGATAAAACCATAGAGAACCGTTCTTCTTCATTCAACAATGAAAATTCTTGTGCAATTATTGTTTTGAATGAATTCATGGGAAAATCTGAGAGAGTGTTGCGAAGGTAATCGAAATATTGAATTTGTACACTTTCAAAAATCCAGCAAGTAAGGTCTTTTAGTTCATTCAATTTAAACAGTTTATCCAGGCTTTTGAAATAATTGATGAATATATTTGTATCTGTTATCCTGCTGGAATGTTGGCCTTTAATGAACGTTAAAGCGTTTTTGATGGTCAATTCCAAATCATCGATTTGAAAATATTGCGATGATTCATATAAATCATCAACAGGTTTTCCTTCAAGAATCCATTGTATAATATCATTCTGTTTGAAATCAAAGTATATGAAATCCAAGGTTGCTTCGATAATTAGTTCATCAAAAGGGCATTCAGTTAAGTTGATTTCATTTGTTTTAAAGGTATGGAAGGATGAATAAAAGTATCCGGATCTTAGAGAAGTGAAGAATTTGTTCAGTTGTCGTTCTTTTTGTCCATAAACAATTGTACAGTCTAACATCGCAGCATCTTCTCTCAATCGTTGAAACTTTTCACTATTAATTGTAATGGATTCCGCTACTTGTGTTGGGCATTGTAGCATTTTTAAAAGCTGTTTGATAAATGGTGTATGATTAAACAAGCCGCGATAAGATTTTGATAAATGCCCAATTTTATTAAACACGATGGCAATGTGAAATATGCTTAGTTTATTCAAGAGATAAAATATTTCTAAGAGATTCAGCTTGAGCAGTTTCTTCATCTTCCTCCAATATACACCTCTTCCAATTAGCATACTCTGGCTTTCCAATAAGGTTGGCCAAAACAAATCTACAGCATAAGTGTTTAGGATATTATACCTGGCCATCTGTAAGTTGAATGGAATCAGCACTCCATCGGTTGGTTCTGGTGGGGTAAAGACAATTGGGGTACGTCCAAACAAGTGAACCCGAATAAATGGCCAAAATGATGATTCGGGAAGTGCTTCTTGGGCTATCAACCCTTCGTTTTCAGCTTCGGTTTTGAATGCATCTTCTACCATTTCTTCTAACTCTTCGGGGATAGGAACCATCTTTCTATTAACAATAATTGAACGAATACCTGAATATGCATATGATGTACACGAGTATTTGGACTATTTTGATCTCCACCACCAAAAACTTCAAAGAACACAACGCATTGTCCTTTCTTTCTAAACACGGATTCTACTTCTGTCTTAATCTTTGATATTTCTTCTTGTATAGACTTTACTGTACTTAATCCTTCTTCATCTGTAATCAACTCTAGCTCACGCGAATTGGAATAGTGCATCACCGGAACAATCAACATATGATTTTCTACCAAGCCACCTTTTGCCAATGATACATAGGTATCGGAAATGATTGTGACAATTAAATGTGTCTCTACATCATTTGACAAGCAAAACCAACACTTTGATCCTACATGATCAGCCGATAACTAATGAAACCATCACGTTTGGGCCTTCTTGATCTTTGCATTTCAGCATGTGGACATTCTGTAATATGATGTCCCTCATGATTACATATACGACATATGTATCCATCTGGAAGCTTTCTTTTATTTCCAGCTTGAGGGCATCGGGACACATAATGGCCGGGAATATTACAAAGCTTACATACGTATCCTTCTGGTGGTTCTAAATATTTAGTATAAGTAGTGTAATACCATCTGAGAGTTAATATGATTAAAAATCGATTTTACTGGCATCCCGTTTACGTTTATTTGCTCCATCATTCCAAAAAAATCCAGCTTCCTACGATGAATATCTTGAACGATACCTTTTTTTCTGAATCTGCCAACTGTTTAGCAATTGATCCAAAAGGATTTGAAGTTGGCTTTATATGGTCTGGTTTTGTTTCAGAAAATGGGAGTAAATTCATTGCGTAAAACCACTACAAGAGTTAAAGGTATGGATTTTCTACTCTTTCTTTTTCTATATTTCCAAAATCTCCCAAGCCTATAAACCGAGTTGAAAGTGAGTTCAGGTTTGCAAAAGGTTCACGTTCAAAGAATATTCCACATCCAGAGGCAAAATGGTATCTTGGTTTTAACAACAATACTATTTGAGAGAGCAACTCTGATCCTGAAAAAAAATTAGCACTTGAGCAACAAAAGCAAGACGAGGCAATCGACTACAAAATGTATAGTTTTGTAGCCACATTCTTTAAATAGTACCTTTGGGTGGAACGGTAAATTTATCTTTTGCCAATGACGACTTCAACTGAATTCCTAATGGCCAATCGAAAGTCAATAAAATATCAATCTGGCATCTGTTTTTCTCGAAATATTCAAGTGTTTCGTTATTGATGGATTGTTTATCTACATAAGCAATTGTAATATTTGTGATAGATTTGAATATTCCAAATCCACCCAAGTGAGTTATATTTTGATTTTCCGGTACTTTAATTGAAGTAGTGTGAGAACCTATTGATTAATCCAATGGATGGTACTGATAGTATACAGTGGAAAATCAATTCGAGGATCATCAATTGAATCGGTAGAGAGAACCATTTCAAAAGGGCCATTTTTTGAGTTAATGGACAATAGCTTTGGGATTGATTTTTGTGGATTTGTGGATAAAGAACCAACGACTAAACTACAAGAGTGAGCTTGATAATAAAGAGATAAAGGTATGGATAGTTGATAAAAACATTCTTATTGAATCCGTTGTGAAAGTCAGTGAATTCAGTGGGGTAATGGTTCAGTTCGATGCGGTATCGACATTACATTTTCATTTTAAAAAAAAACGATGAGAGCAGCACCGAAGGTAGGTAAGGCATAAAACTAAGACTAGGCGTAAGCGTCAATGGTTCATTGGCCAGTGTGGTCTTGTGCCATATGCTACATGCAAAGAAACTTCCATTCCATGCATTTATTGTCTCCCCTCAAAGTCCTTCACAATCATTCTTGGCTTTCTTGGACTCTCTACATATCCCACTCACATCCATTAACACAGAATTACCTATCACCTCTCCTAACTCACAAAACAATTTATACCAGAATCATACTCGTCTTCCCTTTGGTAATCACTCGGATTGGTTACGCTCTGTTGCAGCTTCTTGTCCTGATAAAAACATCAAAACCATATTCACTGGTCATTCCATACCTCACTTACGCGCTTATTTAGCTTCATGTATTCGAAATATGAAGTTTACGGAAGACTTTAATCCATTATACTCTCATTCTATACTTCCAGCCTCTTGGAATCAGATATGTAGTCCTCTTGCAGTTATTTGCCCATTATTGAAATTTAGCAAGGTATTCCCACTTTTCACTCACACTAGATTGACATGATTAAGTATATACATGCAAATCGAATCGATCATGTTCTTCTAGATATATCCCATTCGGAATGGATTCTACCATCAATGATCCAGCAGAATGAAAAGAAGATTGCAACTTTAGATGAAAACCTCGATGTGTTGAGTAGAGCAATGTATGATACAATTCGTGAAAATAACAGAGATGGTATCTAATTACTTTTTTCTCATCTTAGTGGATCGAATACGACAAAATTCATCAGTCTTTAATCCATCCATAGGGACTGTTCACCTTTCAGTCAACCCACATAGTGGATATAGTGAGGATCAATGGATTCACAATCCATACACAGCACACCTTGTCTTGAGGAAACTACTCATGTCGATGAATGGATTTGTTCATCCTTCCAATTCACTGGTGGAGAAGTGTAGAGCTTACATCTTGAATTATTCAGCTAGAACCGATTGTCAGTATACTCTGTTTGCATTAGGAAATATTGCACTTTGCCCTCCATCTTCAAAAATAGGAAGAAATATTTGGACATTCGCCAGACAACCATTTTTACCCAAATTTCTCTATTCTCTTCTGCCCATTTTACCAGGAAAGTGTGTTCTTTGGGACAATCGATACTCGGTTTCAATGGAGTCCAAATCAGCTAATAGTACAGCTGCTATGAATGGTCTTGATGTAAAAATTAAATTGTCAAGACGTTACGGAGATGCTGAACAAACACGAAATGGCTACTTTCTCAAGGTGTTTACTAGAGAAGATATGAAAACTTTGAAGCAGACATTGTTGAGCAGCCGGTCATATCAGAAGTCCCTGACAGTACTCCTTTCATCTTTCAAAAACCTACCCTCTCCAGTGCATGAGACGCTTCCATGTGTAATCAAGATAGACCAAGGCATTGTGTGGCTTATTTCGTTACCCACGATAGGTATACAGTTTGGTTCAACGGAGTACTTATTTAATGCCAATTCCATTTCACATCAGATTGACTTGCTCTCTCATGAAATTTCTAATGCTGATTATAATCTTCTTGGAATAAACTAAATCGTATTAATCTAAGAAGTCCTAAATTAAAATCTTCCTTCGCATTGATGTATTGCTTTTGTGATTGCCCGACTTTGTGCCCAAGACTTTAAATGATGTATGTTTAAAACAACACACTGAAAAGCAAATAGACCCTTGACAATCGCTGCATGCCTATTACATCCTTTAAAAAGATTGATTTCATCTGTTTGTCATTATGTTATCCATAAAAACGTTTTGGTGATTTTTCCGTGTGTCACTATATCCATTGGGAATCATATTGGATAAGTCAGTTCTTTATGCTGCAAAGGGCAAGGAAATCAAGAACATTTATACTATCCAGTGCCATTGTGCAATGTAACATCAAGATACTGGACTCTTCTCAGCCCATATAACAGTAAAATGCTATGGATGCATATCTATTCGCATATACTTACCACTGAAAATTGGAAACTCAGAGTACCTGATAACAATATTTTGGTGGATGAAGTCATTCGACCCAACTTGAAGCTGGCGATATGAAACATTTATTAACAAAGTAAGATCGGACACAACTAAAATGGGATTTGGTGGTCAATGAAGAACAGTGGAGAAGAAGAAACCCGATGTACGTATGAAAGGACGCGAACCGGACTGGAATGCTATCAATGTACTTCGATCAGAACATTTCTTTACAAGCTATGGCATTCAGCACAAGACTGAAACTGCAAGGCTTTGTGTTTTTCCAGGTACCCTGTAACCATCGTTCATGTTCTAATTGTATTTAAGTGGCTAAAACCCATCTCCAATTCTTAATATGACCAATTCTGAATCAGTTCAAAACTTGGCTAGAGAATCCGTTGCGAATGAGACTGGAGTGACAACAGCAGTCCCTTCCTATGATGGTGAGGATACTTCGGAATGTACGGCTTTGGAGTTGAGAGCTTTTTACTCTTTTGGAGTTGCTGTAAATGCATATTACTTTCACTTACCTTTTATAGACTGAAGGATATTCTGCATTAGCTATTGCTGTATTCTTTCCTATTATTTTACAGTCATTGGCTGCATATGAAGCTGTTCAAACAAAAGATCGTAGTCAACCTTGCAAGGTGGAAGGAGCTTACAGCTGTGAAGTATTAATTGGATCAACTTACGTTGACACTTCTTCCTTAGTACTATGTATGGTCTTATTAGTTGCTTATTTTTAGACGCTACTTCAATTTCTGTCCTTCTGCAATTTATATTGTTCTCCAGTTTGGGATCAGTAGCTGATTATGGACCAAATAGAAAGAAATTCTTGATGTTCTTTGGTTATGCTACTGGTATTTTAGGGTTCAGTTTAGCATTTGTGGTCAAAACTTCAATGTACTGGGTCGCTTTCCTCATTTACATCTTCAGTAATACTTTCTTTGGAGCTTCATATGTGTTTTTTTATTCTTGGGTAATCGCTTTGATGTCATTTAACATCCTAGGTTCCAATTCTGTCCAAGTACTCATCAGAAGTTATTGAGAGTCGTAATAATCCTAATCTTACTGATGCCGAAAAATATTTGGTCTCTGATAGAGTTAGTAACGATATATCAAGCAAAGGTTTCTTATATGGATATATTGCTGGTGTCGGTCAGTTGATTTTGGCTGCTGCTTTTGTGGTAGTAATGGGAGATTCGATGAAAGGGTATCCAGCTGTGTATCCTATGCAATTGTGTATTTCTGCCATTTGTATCTGGCATATTGCTGTTCTATTCTTTTATACCAATCGTCACTTGAAATCTCGCCCAGGACCTCCACTTCCCGTTGGCAAGAATTATATACTATTTTCATTGCAAAATCGTAATTTTTTTCATCGATTTAACTATAGTTTACAAATCTATTTCGGAAGCTCGACAACAACCTGAATTGTTTAAATTCTTGATCGCATGGTTTATCTATTCGGACGCATTCTCAACTGTTGTTAACATTGCTATTTTGTTTGCACAAGCCAACCTTGGAGCTGGGATAGTACTATTATTGAGTGGTGCCATAATAGTACCATTTGGGGCCGGTGTTGGAAACATACTTTGGATTAAATTCCAGAACCACTACAAATTTACAACAGTCCAAATTTTAAGAATTCAGGCTTGCTTATATTTGCTTATGCCGCTGTATGGGCTGATTGGATTTTTTGCACCATTCGGATTGGTGTCAAGTGTCGAACTCCTACCACTCGCTCTATTCCATGGTTTGCTACTTGGAGCAACTCAATCATCGTGTCGTGTACTTTTCAGTGAATTGTTACCTCCAGGTCACGAATCAGAATTTTTTGGGCTTTATGGTAAGCTAAATTAGTGTCTCACTATTAGAAATCACGGACAAAGGTAGTGCATGGGTTGGACCACTATTGGTAGCCTTGATCACACAATTTACAGGAAACATGCGATGGTCTTTTATTTTCATTGCATTGATGTTTTTGGTCCCAATTTCAATTTTCAGTCGCATTGATGTTTTGAAGGGAAAGAAAGAGGCAAAGGCATACGCTGACAAGCAAAAGCAACACAAACTGTAGTGTGGTTGATGTATCAGCTACTCACGTAACAATTATTAGACAATAAACTAGTTTATCAGTTAGAAATTCATATCACACT
>JADGIX010000307.1:0-13265 GCA_027595885.1 Globomyces sp. JEL0801
AATTGATGCTATTGAACAGCTATTAAAGAAACCTTTTAAAGCATGGACTGAAGGGGAAAAAGATGAGTTTGGAAACCATGAGCAGCTCAGAGAAGAAAGGAAGCAGCTCAGAGAACTTTTGATTTTGAAAGAGAAAGAAAAGCAACAACTGCACTCACACCACCCACCAGAACTTGTTCCTTCAATGCAAGGTACATCATCACCAAGTATGGTACATGGTATGTGTGTCGATTATTAACAGTAGGAACCCGAAGCATACTCGAAGGGTATATTTCAAATGCTAAGACTACAAAGGGAGTTCGTGCTACTCTTTACAGTCTTGCGAGTACCTTTCTTGGATATTACGATGGAGAAAATGAGGCTTTCTGGTATGAAGGGAATGATTTGAAGTTTCGTATGTTGTTTAAGTCAGAGGACAATGCCGATGATTTTAGCAGACACCTTTGCAAACAATGTTTGGAGGACAAAAGAGTGATCATTGATCCGTCTAGTATTTTTTACTCTTTTAGACCTACTACAAACGCTGTAGGGAAGCAAATATTGGCAAGTGATTACCATCCAGATGCTTCTGACTCGCCTCAAGATGCCGTTAGTTTAGTATCAGGAGCTACGTCTATACTGGATTCATCGACACCTATTTTCCGATATCAGCGGATTGAATCTGATTCTGTATTTGGACAGCATTACAAAGCTCAAAAATGCCACTTAATTGATAAGGCCTACTACACCAAAAACCCTCAAGAAGAAGTAGATGATGAGAATATTAGTCTTGCTTTGTCTGCGGATGTTCATTGCTGGTTTGATGGGCAAAATGTCGATGTACCGCTGTTCAAACTTACCATTTCAAAAGAATTTATAATTTCTCGCAAGCCTATTCTTGAGAGCAGATACGAAGTACCGCTACTAGTTACAGCATTTGATAGCGACTCTGCACGAATGTTGTTTCCCCGCTTAAAAGAAGGAAGTACATTTTACGATGACCGAAAACTAGAGGCGGTTGTTAGTGTTTACATTTTAAATCCCAATGTCTTTGCAACATGGATTGAATGGAAAGCATCAAAAACTCAAGAGATCTGGGATGCTTATAGTAGTATGGAGTCTGCTGTATTATAATTGTTTCTTATCATGTTATATTACCCCCAATATTTTTTTATTCTCGAGTCTATTTATCCCAAACCAAAAAGCATTTCTTTTATCTCACTAAGAAAGTTCCGACGTCTTTGCAAACAAGCGATTGTATTGAATGTATGAGGATAGAATGATCTTAATTCTATGAGTTTGAATTTTTTGAGGTTTTATTGGAAGGAGTGATTACCAAGGAGATCAACATTTAATCTATTATTTGGTTACTATGAAGGCTAAGTGCTTCATGATCAACCAACTTTTACAACGGGGAGATATCTACGGTCTAGATGCACAGTCAGTTACTGAACAAAGAAAAACATTTATCCTTAAATGCATGAAGTTGTATCATTGACTTAAAAATGAACCAATGCTGTCAATGAAGAAATATCTGATTTGAATAATAGCAATATCCACTAGATACAGTAAATAGATTCAACCAAATTTGCCAATGGAGACACGTCAACTATTCTATTAGAATGAAGATCAAGTTCTTTAAGTCCAATCAATGATGCCAATGGAGAAACATCAATAATTTGAATGAGATGAAGCACTCAAACAAGAAATTGACCATGCTCACCAGTCTTCCAAAGCTTTTGTAGAGCCGGAAGTTGATACTCGCACTCTTTGCAATCGAACACTTACAGAGCACAACTTTGCTGATACAATTAATTTGCTTCTTTCAATTGGTGAACAAACTGTCACTGCATGATATAACAGTATCACTGATACTACACCACCAACGAGTCTGTATATTAATGAAGTACATTAAAGATGATTCAATCGATTGTTCAGATAGTTGGTTAACTGTAGTAGATGTTCGTATTGTGACTCATTAGGGCTGGCTCTCTGGGAAGTGTATCAGAGATTCGCATCAAGTCAATATGGCCAAGTATGTAACAAATTGAAAGCTTTCGTAAAATGGATACCAAATGTATTAAAAATCAGGTATTCAAGATCGTAAAATCTGACTTAAAGAGTTGACGTTTCCACCACGATAAATGGATTGAGTACCCGAACCTTTTGCAATTGCTTCTCGACCTTCTAAACCACGTCCATTACCATGTTCATCAAATCGTTGTTTATGAGTTCCAGTATATCCTTGAGTATTTGTTAATCTATCAAATACATTTCCCTATTCATTATCAACATTGAAATTACATTTTGATTGAGATTCGAATTGGATGATGTTAGATTTTGTTTGGAACCGAAATTGACTTTTGGAAGTTGAGTATTACTTGAATACATCTCTTGTTTCTTTGTTTTATTTGAATTCATATCTATATATTAAAAAAATATGATAATTTACCAAGGTATTCTGTTGAAGCTGTGACAACATTATTAAAACCGCGTTTTGTAGAAGTTTCTTGACCAAAATTGGAATATCGACGACCATTTGTTGTTTTGATTGTTGAAATGGATTCACGTCCTGAATCACTTAGATCATATACTGATCCCATAGTACCATGACTCTTTTCTTTATGAATACCGGTATATTTTTGAGGATCCGTGAGTCTGTTTGTTACATCCATCTGCACCGAATTCTAAACAATTAGATATTGAAAGATATAATACCTTTAAATTGGTTTGTACTACTGGTGCACCTCTGGTAGAAAGCACAAATTGAACTAGAATCACAAAAGATTCTGTTGTAGTTTTATTGGAATACTTTTTGGCGGAAATCATTTTCAATCCTTCAATAAATTGATCGTAATCAATTTTCCTTTCCGTTTTAGATTTCACCTAACAAAGTCAACAACTATTGTATAACATACCTTGTTGAAAACTATATCAACTTCAGTTGGGGTAATCACTTTATCAATGACTTTGCAATCTCTACAGAATTTAGCCCATTTAGACCCTATTGATACGTTTAATGTAAGAAAATGAATTACCATCCATTGTTGGACCTTTGAGATTGTTCAATGATGATGATAAACTTGCATTGCTGGTTCTGGTCGAACCAAATTGACAGAATGATTCATAAACACCATAGAGTAATTCCAAATCTGCCATTGTATTTAGAAATGAGAGTTAAAATGTTTCGTTGGTGATGGCGTGGATTTGGGTTCTTTCGAATCCACTCCATCATGACCCATCATATTCAATCTGATACATTTATTGCAGTAAAGTCAGTAACAGTTTTTATAGGAATGATTTTATCAAATAAAATACGCGATTGAAAATACTATTTCTGTCATACTCACGTAAGGTGTTAGTACCAAATTTAAAATAAGAATGGCAGTGTATTAAAATATTGTAGTACTATAATTTATGCATTCAAGGTTCCTTTTGTACTTGGAATATCATTACCACCAGTAAATTTTGTAGCTTCACGTAATGCCAAAGCCATAGCTTTGAAAGATGCTTCAGCACTAAAAACAATTAGTCATTCAAACATAAATAATACCGATGATGATCATTCTTTCCTTTCAAAACATCAACATGGAGAGTGATACCAGCAGTACTTGCAAATGATTCAAAAAAGTGAGGGATCATTTCAGTACTAAGTTCTCCAATTTTTTCACGTTGTAAGTGTAATTCAATATGAGCAGAAGGTCTACCACTAATATCAATAACACAGCGTGATAAAGCTTCATCAAGAGGAGCAAATGCGGTTCCAAAACGTTGAATTCCTTTCATATTTGGTGCTAAAGATTGCAATGCTTTTGCAAAACAAGTGCCTAAAGCTAATCCAGTGTCTTCAGTAGTGTGGTGGTCATCAATGTGCAAGTCACCCACACAAGATAGTTTTAAAGACCATTTACTGTGTTTAGCTAAAGCATGTAACATCTAGTAATTAGTCCATTTTATTGATGTACATGGTCCAAAAAGCCAATTCCAGTTGAGATATCAATTGATTGTTCATGATACTGAGCAGGTTGCAGTAAACTTAGAGATATTTTGACATGAGTCTCTAACGTTTTTCGTTCGATTGAAGCGGATCCAATAGTTTCCATTGATGGTTGAGTTTGAAGTAAAAAAGGATAAACGGAAAAATCATCACCTTTTCATCAGTGAATGGTAAAGTAATGAAATTGACCAATGACATCAACAGATGGACAGTCAATCCAACTAATATCAGACTGTAACTGGACTCTTTTCTGGGAGTGTAGTGAAAGTAACTATTAAATATTAGAACTATCATCAGTCCTAATTGTTTCTTAATGGATATCCCATTCTAGTATCATTTGGAGAATGTTAGAAGATAATGTGAGCGAGATGTTGGGATTTTGAGTCGTACTTTTAAAAACAACCATCAGACATTGCTCCTAATAAAGAAACACTATAACAAGAAATGATGGTCTATTAATTGAAATATTTGGGTAGAGTATTCAAGAGAATGAACTGATAGTAACCATAATTCTTTACTCGGACAACCAAAACAAAATGACCGAATCAGAATATAACAACAATCATAGACTGTTCCTACAGCTGATGATGTCAAAGAAGGAATTGGATATAGAAACTGCTAAGCAGGAATTCTCTAAACTGGTTCTTTCCAACAGTGAAGGAAACCAAGACTTTCTATCATTCATCCGAATTATAAACGATCAGCTCAATTTAGTGGATTTACAACTTCGAAATTCAATTCATCCAATCACTGGCATCGTTTACTTGGTGTTTGTGAATCGCAATTCTGATGAAATCTCCAAATTAGCTACCCATTATAACGCTAATGAAATCAATTATTTTAGACTGATTGTATTACACAGTTTCTAATTGTAGGTGAATACTATCATCGAATCTGACAAGTTCAAAATTTCAGTGAACTCTGCATTAAATTTGACTTCAAGATTGGAACCGTCAATTCCATCTAGTGCTGGAGAAATCGCAGTCAACAAGTTCATTGATGACCTCTGGCTTTTGGAAAGGTTAGCTGTTAAATATTGATCTTTTTAGAAATGGATACCTATCATTATCAACGAGAACATTAGTAGAATTAGAATTATACATGATCCAAAAGTACGAAGAATTTATCATTACTTGTCAAATTTGCAAAGAAAACATATGGAATGAGGTAAACAAACAATTCCTACCTTACGTATCTCTTCTAGTTTGTAAGATGTAAATCCAAGAAGTGCGAAGTAAAAGTACACCGCTATTGTTTTTCGAAGTTAGCTTCAAGAAATCAAGGCCCAAAATGTCCTGGTTGCCAATCAGTATGGTCTCGACATTCAGAAGAGAACAATTCTCAATCTTCAGATGAAGTTGAAATGGAGCCATCACAAGAGAGTAGAAACAGCACACCCGCATCAAGTCAGTCAACCCCCAATGCTAGGAATAAATCTCAAAGGACGCAAGCAGATGCTCAAGTGATTCGCACAAGGACTTTAGAAGAAGCTTTTACACCGTCATCTTCGAATAGGACTCAACCTAGAAAGAGATCAGCACGGAATAGGATAGAATCTGATAGTGAGTAGGATGGTAGTCCAATTGGTACAAAGGCTGCTTAATTGAATAAATGCAACTTCTCAATTTCATTTACATGAACAGAATACAGAGCGGGCACCTTTTTCATACAATGTGACATAGGTTTCAACTTCTTGCTGGATAGCATCAAACAATAACCAAGAGATTGTATCATAGCACATATTAAATTGAGCATGAGATTGACTCATAGTTCTACAATCACCAAATGCTTTCCATCTGTGTGACAACTCCACATTACAGTTTTTATGTGGTACAACAGCTTTAGTCCGATTACCTATTTATAGGGTGGCCCTTTTTCACTCTCTCACACGTTATACCGTCATGAAGGAGAAAAAAAACCAAGCATTGTGTTACTTGAGTTCTATTAAAAAACTTTTGCTGTCATCAATTCCAATCCACTCTATATAGGTATAGTCTGTTGCGCGTCGTTATGTCATGAACGACATCACTATGATCCCACCAAGTTCGATTGGTACTATTTGCCACTTATTTGATCACTTCACAATTCTTTTTTTTTATTTGTTCCGATATTTAACCGATTTTATAAAACTGGAGAGTCATTCTTCACTTTTCATCCCCACTTTTACTACTAAAGAAAAATGACTTTAAAAAAATCTGATGGATTCGATTGTGAAACTATCTGGAATATGGTTGGACCATATCTTGACTTGGAATCGGTTTTTAATCTTGGAGCGCTTTGTCCAACTTTTCGTAGCATTCGCAAAGATATTTATATGTTGGCCATACAGTTTTCTTTATCTACAACAAGTATATTTCCTATAATTTGTATTCCTTACTATCAAACCTCTGGTAGACATTCGAGTGTACTACAAGTTAAATTGGATAGACTTGAATCACTCTTGAACAAATTAAAGAAACATCAAATCCAAAGTACCATCTGTTGTAAAAACTATCGAGATTTCATTCGGTTATCTTCATCATTCAACAGATACAATCAAGTTTTATTGGATTTTCGTGGTCAAACTATAGATATTGATGATTATGACAGAATAATTGAAGCCATTAATCATACGTGGATAATTGAATGTAATATTAGTCAAACCAATATCAAGAATGATTTTATTGGAAAGTTTTTAAACATTCTTCCAAATTTAAATTTACAAAGATTAAATTTAGAAAATAATCAAATGGATGAACATATGATATGTAAGTTGATGAATATCTTGCCATTTACAGACTTGAAATGTTTGAAATTGGGAAGTTTGAATGTAAATGATTCACTGGTTGTCTTGAAAGAAATATCTTCAAATTTAATCAAATCTCAGTTGATAGAATTCAGTCTTGGGAATTTTCTAGGTCAAGAGAATCTGAACGAATGGGATATGTTGAATGACACGTTGTTGAAATCAAATCTAATCTCACTTGATTTAAGTCATTTGGATATATCAGATATACAACTAATTGAACTAAGTAGAATATTACCAAATACCAGAATCGAGACGTTGTTGTTATCAAGTACGTGTATTGGAAATGAAGGCTTAAAAGTATTGATTAACCAACTTCCAAAGACCAGATTAAAACATTTGGATCTATCATTCAATTCGATCACGGATCCAGAAATCTTAGCTTTGCTGGCCAAAGCTTTACCATGGACACAATTGATTGACTTGGATATTTGTGATTGGAATCTTTGTCATGATAATTGGCTAGACTTTTTTAATTCATTACCAAATACTAAATTAGAAAAATTGATTCTTGAAATCAAAAATATGTCATACGATTGTATAAAAGTATTTTCAAATGTACTTGAATACACAAGTATCCATAGTTTAACTCTATTGATCAATCAAGTAGATATCTCTCAAGACTTTTTTATCAGTGAAAAAGTAGAAGATATCATATTGAAATTACCTAATACTCAAATCAAATCATTTCAGATTGATTTCTTATCATTAGAAAAGAATGTGTTGGATACATTTTCAAAGATATTACCAAACACAGTTATCAAGGAATTGGTTTTAATTGGAAATCATGTATTACCAACATTAACTTGTAGTCAAGCTATCAAGAATCTAACGCGTCTTGTGATTGGTGGAGATGAATTGTTTTTGCAAGATATAATGGGATTGATTGATTATTTAAAGAATACTTTATATTTGTCTCAATTAAGTTTATTATATGCTAAAATTGAAACTGATTTAATTGTTTTATTTATACATCATTTAAAATTAACTAGACTCAAATATTTGGATATTTCACATTGGAATGTTGATTGTACTTGGTTAATAGAATTGATCAAAACTGGACCACTTACATATTTAAAGTATGTAGAATTATCTACTGATGTATTATCTACCACTGATATTGAAATACTTGCTGGTTGTTTAGAAGATGGTATCATTACACGTGAACAAGTTTATCGATTTAGAAATCTGACTCGTAAAAGGCCATTGTGTTTGAATACTACTGATGATCGGTTGCAAACTTTTGTGGATACTTGGAATTATGGTGATAAAAAGTTGGAATGGTTTGTTGATGGTTAAAATGAAATTTGGAAGAATAAAATCTATATGTTTAAAACCTTGATTAGAAAGATTGATATTGAATCCAATTGAAAAACTATAATACTGTATGATAAACAATATATTGATTTTAAAAATACTAATTTACTTTTTCACCAATGACACATTGATTGTTAGGTCCTTTCAAGTATAAACCAGCAACACGCACAAGATCATCAACAGTGCAATCAAATATGCTTTCACGATTTCTATTCATGTGATCAATTTTGCTGTAATTTTACCTTTGTAACATGTCATAGGTAATTCCTGTTTGATACTGAGTTAATCCTTCACGACCAGCATTGATAGGCGAGTCTAATCCTTTAAGAATATCGAGCTTGGCTTGTTCCATTGCCTACGGTTATTTTGTAAACAATACCTTGTCATCAATCGATTTCATTAGTTGGTCAATATTATCAATACAAGATTCAAAAGTATCAAAAGTTCTTTGGAAACCGAGTGGATCTCGATAGGTCATAAAATGGAATACTCCATCTAATCCAGAGTATCGACTTCCACCACCATATGCCCCACCTTTCTCTCGAAGTTCTCGATGAAGGTAATGATTGGTCAAAACGGAACTCAATACCTATTATATGAGTTTTTAGATTCGTATACCCGTAGCGGACCAGAGTCCGGATGAGAATAGGGTACACCCATAAACGTTTTTGCAGTAAAATTAACTCCCAGATCCATTGCATAGTTTACTGGACCAACAACTGGTGAAAATGTTTCGGAAATCTAAACTGTCAGAAATACAAGTGTACTTGATTGGTACGTGGTTGAATATCAAACGATTTAATAAGTGTTTGAATGTGTTGATGATGTTTTGATTGTTGAGATTTTTCACAAACAACCAAAAAGTCGACTAATTGGGTCAACACTGACTTGGAAATATCCTAACTGTTAGTTATGAAACTTGTTAACTTTTAATATCTGTGCAACATGTGACATGTCATCTTCCCGTTCCGTTAAAGTCTTCAAAAATTCAACCTGACGCATTCCTGAAAACAATTCCGTATCACGAGCATTTGGGGATAAACCAGCAGCAGAAGCTTTCATGGCATACAAGTGCCCTTCCCCGGTAATAGAATTACTAAAATCGGTTGCTTCTCCAACCAAACATGTCCAAAGTTCCTTGTATGCTGTCCAGTTGGTTGAATGTAAACAATCATGTAATAATCGATACATATCAGGGATGTTTTTAGTAAGTGAGTTGGATGATACTATAATATATGATTGAGAATCAGAAGTGGAAGTTGGATTGGCAGTTGAATAGCAATGTACTGAAATACCACCGGTAAACATTCGAATCTCTTCATCAAACGCAGCTAAGCTTTGTGATTCGGTTCCTAAGCTGGTCAATGCCTAGATAATATAAGATAAACGTCAACCATACTCGACAGAATAGAGGCAAATGCAACTTCATATCCAAAGGTAAATGGGTCACATCAAATTTCATATAAGTGTATGACACATCATTTGTATCCGTCTCACGCCAATGAACAGGAACACCCTCATTTGTCTGATGAGTATCATGCCATTGTGGAACTCGTGATACATCTGATAAAGGCAAACAGGGTAAACAACTGAGATCTTCTTTTGTTTCCTGTAATCGAGCTAATTCAATTCCATTTTCATAAATTTCCGCTTTTGATTCGGGAGTTAATTTAGAGACTTTAGAAGCTAACCGTTGTTTCTCCTCCAAGACTAAATCATTTGTATACGTTGGTGATGGATTCATGACAAATGTCAATCTGTGATTATTTTCCAAAAAGTATTGTTTGATTTTTGATTCCAAAAATCCGGCTTGTTTAATTTTTTGAGAGAGTAAGCTCAAATGCTAATATGATTATTAAAAAATATAGATAAAGAAAACCTTTTCAGAATCAATAGCATCCAAAGGATCAGCACCATGAATTAAATTGCGAACAATCGACCAAGTCAAGTTCATTCCATATTTGGTTGTTTTCTAAGTAATCGTTAACACCATTTTGGTTACATGCTTCAAGCCTAATTCAATCTGATGGAATACTGATTGAATTCGTTCTTTAGGGAAACCATTCTTGACTGTTTGCTCCAAACATTCCAAGATTCGTTCTTCTGCCTATATGATAAGAGATACACGATTTACAGTGAGTAAATTTGAAGTTTCAACTCCCTGGAGACCAAATGAAATGCTTGTAGTTAAAGCATATGGATTAAATCCAGTTGTTGGACCAAAATCAGATCCCAATTTCGATTCAATCAATGCTTTATACATTGGTGAAGCTGCACCATCCAATAATAAATCAGATATTACTTTTAGAGTAACTGATTCAAAGGTATCTGCATCTGGATTTGTTAAATATGAAACTGCAATTCTGGATTGTTTTTCTGAATCCATCACTATTGACTATTTAGATCATATGAAAAAGTACTGGTGTCTAACGGACCATCCAATACCACCTTTCGTGGTTTATCCCATCGTTCCACATCCTTTAAATGCAGTTGATTTAAAGGTTTAAAATGTTTAATTTTATCTTCAACACGCATCATTTGTTCCTGTAAATCGAAATTCCCTATGGAAATCAAGTAAAATCCAGTTAGAATTACCATATGTAACGATTCTTGCATTACTTGGATGATAATGTTTGCCATGAAAGGCAACCAAATCTTTATGGTTTAAATCTGTGATATTTGGTGGATCTCCTCCACTAACAAAACTGTAGGTAGTACCAGGATATAGATATTGTTGATGCCTAGTATAGTAAAGTGAGTTTATATCAGCCTAAATATGTGTAAATGGCATAATCCATACCTATACTTTAGCATTTATATTCTTACCAATGCACCCTTCATTTCATTATATACTACACCCTTGAATATAATAGGGGAAGATGGATCTAAAATTATTGAATTCAATTATAGAGGATTGATACCTATTAGAGATTAAATAGGACTACAGTACCGTTAACATTTTCATGCTCTAACCGCCAACCTTCTTGAAAGAAATCAAGTCGATTCAACAAAGGATTGAACACTGAATCTAGGTAAACATCCATCAAATTGAAATAGTCCTTTTTGTTTTGAGAGGAGAACGGATACATAGTCATATCATCTCCAGTCAGTGCATTCTTTCCATTAAGAACATTCAAGTTACCATAAAAGTTGCCATAGAGCGATTGGTCATTTTAAAAAAGGGGTCTCGAATTGGGTAATTCTAACAGTCAAATCAATCATAATGGAATACTTTGGAACCGCATAGTGTTGTATGCTCTAAAATATGGGGAACACCAGTGGAGTCGGCAGGGTCGGTGAGGAAGGAAACGTTGAATACATTATTGAGATTTTCTGAATGAACGTGAACCCACTGCGTCCCTAATGGATGCGTATATTGGAAAGCAGTCGCGTTGATGCTTGGTAGCTGTCTTTTCTGTATGCATGAGAATGCTGTGGAGTAAGAGCGACGAAATGGTCGATTTAGAAGACGCATAAAAAAAAGAAGAGAATGGATGGACCATCGGATAATGGATATTGCTCTATGACTATAAGCAGTGTCAGTTAATGAATTGTATGAGTATCATCGCTAATGGTGCCAATTTGGTATTGGTTCAATGCTGTAGCTAAGAACACGTTATTTTATACTAATAAGTAAATTACTTCAAATATTTTTTAATTGCTCATTCTCTATTAATAACCTCATGAAGTTAAAGGAACTACAATCCTTTATGATACCTATTTCCTAATTCTTTCATGATGGTTTTCAATGGCAATAAGAGTAAATTTTGGAACTTATTTATCAAGATTAAAATCAATCTCAAATTGTTGATCTTGCCGTAGTCCATTTTATATCAATCCTCCTTTTAAAAAAAAAAAATTAAACTTCATTCTTAAGCCAATGATAAATGTTTTTCTTTGTTCAGTAAACTGGCTGTGTATCTGGACTGTAGATATCTCCCCGTTGTCAAAGTTGGTTGATCATGAAGCACTTAGCATTCATAGTAACCAAATAATAGATTAAATGTTGATCTCCTTGGTAATCACTCCTTCCAATAAAACCCCAAAAAATTCAAACTCATAGAGTTAAGATCATTCTATCCTCATACATTCAATACAATCGCTTGTTTGCAAAGACGTCGGAACTTTCTTAGTGAGATAAAAGAAATGCTTTTTGGTTTGGGGTAAGTAGACCAGAGAATAAAACAATATTGAGTCTATTAGAACATGATAAAAAACAATTATAATACAGCAGACTCCATACTACTATAAGCATCCCACATCTCTTGAGTTTTTGATGCGTTCCATTCAATCCATGTTGCAAAGACATTGGGATTTAAAATGTAAACACTAACAACCGCCTCTAGTTTTCGGTCATCGTAAAATGTACTTCCTTCTTTTAAGCGGGGAAATAACATTCGTGCAGAGTCAGTATCATATGCTGTAACTAGTAGCGGTACTTCGTATCTGCTGTCAAGAATAGGCTTGCGAGAAATTATAAATTCTTTTGAAATGGTAAGTTTGAACAGCGGTACATCGACATTTTGCCCATCAAACCAGCAATGAACATCCGCAGACAAAGCAAGTCTGTTATTCTCAACATCATCTTCTTCTTGAGGGTTATTGGTGTAGTAGGCCTTATCAATTAAGTGGCATTTTTGAGCTTTGTAATGTTGTCCGAATACAGAATCAGATTCAATCCGCTGATATCGGAAAATAGGTGTCGATGAATCCAGTATAGATATAGCTCCTGATACTAAACTAACGGCATCTTGAGGCGAGTCAGAAGCATCTGGATGGTAATCACTTGCCAATATTTGCTTCCCTACAGCGTTTGTAGTAGGTCTAAAAGAGTAAAAAATACTAGACGGATCAATGATCACTCTTTTGTCCTCCAAACATTGTCTGTAAAGGTGTCTGCTAAAATCATCGGCATTGTCCTCTGACTTAAACAAAACTTCAAATCATTCCCTTCATACCAGAAAGCCTCATTTTCTCCATCGTAATATCCAAGAAAGGTACTCGCAAGACTGTAAAGAGTAGCACGAACTCCCTTTGTAGTCTTAGCATTTGAAATATACCCTTCGAGTATGCTTCGGGTTCCTACTGTTAATAATCGACACACATACCATGTACCATACTTGGTGATGATGTACCTTGCATTGAAGGAACAAGTTCTGGTGGGTGGTGTGAGTGCAGTTGTTGCTT
>JADGIX010000308.1:0-13179 GCA_027595885.1 Globomyces sp. JEL0801
AGATGACATATGCCGGATTAGTTGTTGAAATTGATGGTGGATTGAATTTGATGATTTCATCAGCTCTAATTTCAATAGTCTTTAGTGGATAAGATCCACATATCGTGATTGACAAATCACGGTTTGTAGGTTGAAATAGCATATACTTTAATGATGAACGATCAATAACTTTCATGAGTCTTTCTAAAGGCAATTCGCTATCCAACGAAATGAATGCTCCACCAGCTTTCAAAACTGCCAAGTATCCAATAATCATATCGATAGATCTGACAGTCAAGACCCCAACATAATCTCCAACTTGTAAACCAATGGAAATCAATTTTGATGCCATAGTGTTGGCCTTCTCGTTCAAGACGCCATATGTGATTGATTCGTTTCCATGTTCTACTGCAACCAAATCCGGATTGATTTCTACCATACGTTCAAATGCATGATGCGCAAGTTCGTAAGGAATATCAACGCATTTTCCTTTACCAAATGCAAGTATTCTGTCGTCTGGCATACGAGTAGGTTCTTTTTTTTTTTGATATGCTGAAAATGACAGATTATGGCAAATTGTGTTAAGGGCGATCGGTTCCCAAAAGAGATAAGTTTTGATTCGGGCATCGATTAAATTTGCATAAAATCGTTAAAGACAGGAGTGGACCATTCACACCGACCGATACGTGTTTATCAGCCACATGTCATCAAGATTTGAATTGCTTTTGTTTAGTTTTTCATTGAAGGGAAATATTGAGGTGTTCGGAATTAAAACTAGGGAACTAGCCATACTTTCGTTACCAAAAGCATTTTCCAGGGAACTTTCATTTATGGCGGTTCCTGTTACTCCTATTTGGGTTGTTTCGTAAGATCAGTGACCTGCAGCAGCTCCTTCACAGCCGTTCATGTGACCAAATGTGACACAAATACACTGTAAGTTTGTTCAAACTTATGGATACTTTATAATCCGCAATAAACTTGAAATTGAGAAGAATTGAGCCAAATAACCAGATCGTACTGGTATTTATAAATTCTTTCCAGCCTTAGTGCCATTCATTGCTTAGTTGGGAGATCCCAGTTTGAGTGACGGATTTTAACTAAGTCACACAGTAACGGCCATTTATATTGGTGAATTGGTTAGATTATTCCCACTTAATGGTTCTACTAAACAAAAAACATTATAACCCGGATTATGTTGGCGAATTGATTGATCAAGCTGCTGTCCGTTATCCTGACAGGATTTTATTTGAACATGGGAATATGACCTTATCGGCTAAAGAAGCATCTGAAAAGAGCACCATTCTTGCAAAACGTCTTGCACAATGGAAACTGACAGATGGATCTATTTTTGTTATAGCTCCCAACTCGATATATCAACCATTGGTCATGTACGCGGCTGCCAAAGTTGGTATGGCCTATTGCTGCATGGAGAAAACTGTTGCAGTGTCTTATTGGCTGAGCATGATTAAAGATTTTAGAGTTAAAGCTTTGGTTTACCACCCAATGTATCTTGCAGAAGTTCTTAAACTCAAACACACACACAAATCTCTTAAACTGATATGCTTGGACACACTTTCATCGATGGATCCTGATTTCCCTATGCCTAGTAGAGCAACTTTAACTTCCTTGCACGATTCGAAATTATCGCTAGCAATAGATAGTGTGCTCTGCAGCAACTCCATATTAGAAAACGTAACTCTACCAAAACTATTGACAAGCAATCCTGTACTCCTGGCTTTTACTTCTGGGACATCCAATGGTACGATTAGAAAGGCAATTACGTTAACGCACGAGAATATCATGTATATTACAGCTGCACCGCCAATCTATGACAAACACACCAAAAATTTTCTCCATTTTGGACTCTCTTGGATGACAGCAGCAAGACGTTTATTCAGTTGTGTTACTCAAGGCCAAACTTTGGTGTTTGCAGATCAGCCAAATTTAACACCATTACAAAACCATATTGCTGCAAAAACAGAAAGGTTCAACTGCACGGGGACTACCATGCGAGATATAGCAAACGCATCACCAGAAATAATACAAGCCTTGAAACGACACTGTAAATCAATCGTTTATACTGGTTAGATATTTAATTGTTGATTGAATAGGTGAAAAAATTGGACAAGAATTAATCATGAAAGTAATTCATGTTGTATGTCCAGAAATTAATTTGACCCAATATTATGGATCTACTGAAACTTCGCTAAAAGGATGTATGTTATCACCTGAAGATCATTTGGCAGTATTACTAAATCCAACCGAAAAAAATACAAGAAGAATTGGAGTAAGTGAAAGCCAATTTAATATTTTAGTCTGTTGGTAAACCTGAATTAGGTATTCAGGTCAAAGTATTTGATGAAAATAACAATGAATGTCCAGTTGGTGTGAAAGGAGATCTGGTTTTGCGAACACCAAGTATGTCACCAGGATATTATAACAATCCCACGAAAACCGCTGAACTATTCAGAAATGGTTGGATTAATATGGGTGATGTTGGCTATATTGATGAAGATGGTTACGTGTATGTTGAGGGTCGAAAGAATGAATATGAAATATTCACTCATTCTGCAAGGCTACTTGATAAACGTGAATTAGAAAATGCTATAGATAGAGTTGATGGAGTGGAACAATCTATTGTCACTGTGGCAAGCTTTGACGATAGTAGAAAAATGATTGTTTTTGTCGCCAAAAATCCAAACTATGAAATGGACAAACTATTATTAAAGAGTAGAATTATGGAAGATCTCAAATTGATTTGCTCCAGAGGAAATTTACCTCATAAAATCTACATTATGAATAATTTTCCTCTTAGTATTGTAGCTGAAAAGGTTTTAGTAAATGTCATGGTTCAAGATGTAGAAGCTGGTAAAAATGTGGAAGATATCATTTACAAGAAACAATAGAATCTGATTGCTCTGATCCATCAAATAAAGCACCAATAACTCAAATATACTTGAAAAATATGTTTACTTACGAAATTTGAACCTTTATGCGTGAAATACACACGATAATTTCCATCCTTGAGTCTGAAAAAGATTTATCCTACTTGTTAATTGATCTAACCAATGACCATGCAGGACAATGTGACGAACCAATTATACTAACGTATACCGTGAAAACAGCATTAATTATGGATGAACAGAACACATACTCAAATATAACAACATTGAAACCCAACAACCAATACTACTGATAAACCATATCCGCATTGGATTATAAAAATCTCTGATAGTTGCATACGCTAGTAATAGTAGCATTAATATACATTTCGTTGAGATATGTGTGACAACACCTAACCATAAAGCAGAAAATATAATTAACTGATCATAAAAATCTTTTTATTGATGCCAATATCATGAAAACTTATTCAAGTTTAGAATTTTCTTCAAAATGGTCTTGGGCGACTTTACGGATTGAAGCTGATACAGTAGGATTGTATGAATCACACAATTGAGACAAAATTGATTCTGGATCAGAGAGCAAAGTATGAATTGAATCAAACTCTGCTAATTCACCGTCATTCAATACAACAACCTTGTCGTAATCTGCAATTGTTTCTAATCGATGGGCAATACTTAAAACAGTAATATTTTGAATACTCTGAACTACTCTTTGTACTAATCGATCAGATTCTGAATCGATTTGTGCTGTTGCTTCATCCATAATAAGCAGAATTGGATTCTTCAATAAAGATCTAGCCAAGCAAATTAATTGTCGTTGACCCGACGAGATGTTTTCTCCTTTGGTTGTGATGGAAGCATCCAGTTTACCGTCTAAACAGGTCACAAAATCCTTCAACCCACAATCTTCAAGTGCCTTCCACAACAATTCATCACTTAAAATTCCTTGATAGTCAAGATTGCTTCTAATGGTCCCACTAAACAATACTGGTTCTTGCGTAACAATTTCAATTCTGGAACGTAACGTATGTAAACCAAGTGAATTCACATCTTTCCCATCAATGAAAATAGTCCCTTTTTGGAATTCCATCAAGCGGAAGAAAGTTGTTGCTAATGTGCTTTTACCGGAACCCGTACGACCAACTACACCAATCTTTTCACCAGTCTTGATATTGAATGAAATGTCCTTTAAACATGGTTCGTCGGGGTTTGATGGGTAAGCAAACACCAAGTTTTTAACGGCAATATTACCAGTTACGGGCCAATCTTTCACGTCAGGATCGGATTTTAAGACTCGTTTGGCTTCTTGAGGTAAATCAAAAGCATAGTGACTTAATCTTTCAATGGAATTCATTTCTGCTTCTCCTTGACCCATTGAAATTAACGCAACATTGACCGCTCCTGCTATTTCGGATGTATAAGCCAATGACAACCCAATAACAGCTGCATATCCGATGTTGTCCACACTTCTTGATTCAACTGCAATGAGACCGACAATCAAAGAAGTAAACGAGGATAAAACAGATAACCTGATCTTTAACCAAAGACTTAAAGAAAAGAGCAAATAACGACTACATTGAGCATTGTCAATTAAATGCTGTTCCTTTTCGATGAACATATTTCTCTTCTGGTAAGCATGGATGCTAGAAAGTCCATCTAGAGTTTGACTGAAATGATCATCCATTGGAGATTTGTGAATTGATCTTAATCTCTTCAATTCAATATTCAACTTCTTATAAATCTTGAAAATATAAAAGGAAGAAACAAAAATAGCAATCATCAAAACTAAAACAATTAAAATATTGAACATATACTTACAAACAAGGTAAGGATTAGCAAGACATATCAAAATGACAAGGTTTAATATATCCAAGTAAGAGTTTGTTAATGAATCGATGGTGTTCAAAATAGCAAAATCGAGACTGTGAACATCAGAGCTTAGTCGATTAATAATTCTTCCAGTTGGATTTTCAGAGAAAAAGTTTACCGGAGTATTTAATAATCCAATAACCGCATGATCATGAAAGTAAGAACTCGACACAACGCCAATGTACGCGCAAGTACCCATAAACCCAAACACAAAAAGAACATTTAATGACCCAATAATAGAGTAACCAGTAAGGTAATAATCTGTATCTTTTCCATCTGCAGCACTCCACACTGACAACCAAACAGGAGTTGCGATTAATGCTCCAAATTTCAATAAAGTAAAGATGATGTATAGGACAACGGAAACAAACCCAATTGACTTTGCTAATCGTTTGTAGAAAACAAGCTTTACCGCGCCGGATGATTTCTCTTCTTTTTTGGTAATTTGGGATGGTGCAGGTTTGGGAACAGTGGCATCAGATACCACTGCAGTTATTTCGTTGACTTGCGGATCCTCTTCTTCTTCCTCTTTATCTTCAGGAGCATCATTCACGGATTGTTCAACGCTGGCCATTGAATCAATTACTGAAGATGGCAGTTCAAAAAATGCACCATACTGTACCACTTTTCCCTCTTCGAGCATGATTACTTTATCCATCAAAGATAAATAGTTCAAATGATGTGTCACAATGATGACAGTTTTTGATTTCAGGTAGTTCATTATCGCATTATTAAAGACATATTTGCCCACTTTTGAATCCAACGCAGCCAAAGGACAATCAAGAACGTATATATCCGCATCAGAGTATAATGCTCGAGCCAAAGAGATACGAGCCTTTTGTCCACCTAATATGTTAAAAATTTTGTCTTTACCCGAAAGATTGGCACCAGACTCTGCAATGTCAGTTTCAATTCCGTCCGATAAAATAGTCAAATCTCTTTCTAGACCGCAAACTTTAACTATTTCATTTAATTTTTCTTTAACTAAAGGAAGACCAAATAAAATATTGCTTTTGATTGTACCAGACATAATCCAAGGTTCTTGTGGACAATATGCCATAGTACCATTCACTTTCATTGATCCTTCTTTGCATTCTAAAAAGCCAATCAAACCATTCAAAAAAGTAGTTTTTCCAGATCCCGTTGGTCCAATGACTCCTACCAACTCACCCAATTTGATATCCAATGACACATCAACAACACTAAATTGGGTAGATGGATCGATTTGGAATTCTTCTTCATCTTCTGAATCGTAGTCATCTACATCTTGAACTTCTGACCAAGACCAAGTGATCGAATCTAGTGCTACTGCGTTTTTCATATCCAAAGATTGAGTTAAAGGAACAATTTCCTCGGCAACTAATACTTCAGAAACTCTGTCAAGTGACTTCTTCGTAGTTAAAAATGATAGGAAAAGAGTCTGAAGTTCATCGAGTGGACCAGGCAATAGTTTAATAAAAATCAAAGTAGGGAAAACAACATCAGGAGTCATTGGATGTCCCTGTGCTGCATATACCACAAAACATAAAATACCAACAGCGATAGCAGAAGATTGAATAAAAGAGTCCACGAAAGTGAGACAAATAAGCAAGTTACGTAAATTTGCAACTTGTATTCTACGTGTATCAAATATTTTGTTTTTAATATAGTCTTCCATTGCTTTGAATTTGATTACGGTAATGGAATGGATCATTTCTCTGATAGCTGCCAAACGATCATCTCCTGCATTCATCCAACCAATGTTAAATTTTGTAACTAGAGGTGTGGTCAAGGAAGTCCCAAAAAGCACGGCTACAATGTACGCAAAACCAGGGAAAACTGCCCACCCTATTTGTTGATAGATAAAAAAGATGATCAAAATCAAGTTTGTTGGCACCAAAAATATAGAAGTAACATCGGAAGCCAATGCTTCCGAGATGAATTCAACATCAGTGTTTACGATGTTTAAAATTTTCCCAGGTGGATGTAAACTTCTTTCTTTGTAAGCCATATTTAATGACTTTTTGTAAAGAGAGTCAACGAGAAATTCCTGTGACGCGATAGACATGTGTCTTTGGGTGGTTTTACACAATGAGTTCAACAAAGATTCCAATACCTAAGTGTTACACAGTGACCCAAATACCTGTGTTCCAAATAACATGAAAGCCAAACCAATTCCAGAATCGATAACTGTTTCTTTTGACTGGACATAATAAATCACTTGTTGTACCAAGAAGGGCGAAAGAAAGCGATTTCCCATTAACAATACAGACAATACGAATTGAATAACCAATTGGACCTTATTGAAAGCTAAAATCGTTTTAAGTAGTCCGTACTTTTTGAAGTTAAGGAACGCTGTAGAATCTCGCCCAATCGCGAGTTCATTGTAACGTTGCCTATAACCCTTTGCATTTTCAACATTATGGTTTGTCTTTAACTTGTGATTTAATTCAAATTCATGATCCGAAATTGGTTCCTTATTGTTTTTCAACAGTAGCAAGTTCATCCACCCCATCGTGACATAGTCCCAAAAGTTTGGGTTGATTTCTTGTTTTTCGTTAATCATTATGAAATAAACAGTGGGTCAATATTTTTGTCACTTTCAATACTTTCAATCCCAAAAGAGACACAAAAAAACAAGGTAACTGCTAAAATTGGTACCTGCCAAAATTCCTTCACCTGTTTGAACTAATTAAATTAATGTCAACAAAATTAGTTTTTAGCTTATATATCTAAATTTAATTCCAACACTTTTCTAAGACACATAAGGTATACAGTCAAAATGTACAGATGCTATCGAGATGTCATGTGTTTGATATGCTCCGTTTCAACGGTTTTTTTTTACCATATTGCAACTGCACCCTTTTTTAACCCAATTGAGAAATATATTTTCAATTAAGATTTACGTTAAAACATTTGACTGAATCTCTATCTGTAAAACATGCTTAATATGAAGTATGTTTTTAGGAATCATTTCAATAGAACCAGGATGAATACTTTAACCTCAAATACACAGCCATCAGGGACTTCTGGTTCTCTTGAAATTCACCCTTTTCGGGGTTCTCTTGAAAAATTTGACGGAACGAGTTTCAGTTCTTTGGTTAGTTACATGTGCTTAGTACATTTGGTCAGTTCCCTATCCCTCACGTCGGTTCCCTCACGTCAGTTCCCTCACGCCAGTTCCCTATCCTTATGCATCACATTCTGCGAAAGATTTGGATAACGTCTAATGAACTAAGCAACAGAACCAGTTACAAGTCCTATATTTATTGTTGAGTTTGATGCAGAATTATTGGAATAATTAATATCCATATTGAATAGCTTAAATCTACAATTTTACCAGATCGAACAAAAATATCCTTTTTGGGAAGCCTGCGGAACTTACGGTATATTACCAGAAACCGTACCACATCTGTCTTTCATTATTATCAATGAACGAAATTTCAAACGACATCATGCAAGCTGTTTTAAACCCTACTCCATTTTTAGCCGATAAGGAGAATGTGTTGATCTACTGCTCTGATAACTTGCAATATTTGTCAACAATGCTCAAGGAGAATCCTGATTTTTGCCTTTTGGATGTAAAATCGCCCGAGTTAATCAGCGCTATCTTTAATGATTCTGATTGCTCTGTGAAGGAAATGTACCTGGTTGCGCTAAATGTTACGCGCATGAAGACTAAAACTGATGACCATAATATGGTTCTAAATCAATTGTTAGTTGGTATTCACCAGCTCGCGCCTGAATCAAACTTTCAGATGAATTTGGAAGATGTTTCTAACTTTGATTGTGATTCTGCGCTTAAAGACTCCGTGTTTTACTTGACAACACTTGCCTTAAAATTTTATGCCATCTCTCTCATTACTGGAGACAATATTGACGGCCATCAATCAAAAGAAAACTTATTTACTGAAATTTTGAATTTGTCTTCAGATTTGGAATCTTTTATTCAGTATTTTTATGCTGCGTTGGCTTTTGTATTTCAAGAATGCAACGAACCATGTAATCTCGAATTCGACATCGAAATTCCAGGTAATTTTGTTTAATTAGTAAAATTTATTCATTAGAAATCACTAAATCTGAAATTCGTGCTTTTATTAACTTTTCTGGGATGGCCATTGATTGTGCAAACTTTGTCACAGATGAACCAAATCTTACCATTGACCAAAATCTCCCAGAAAATGCTGTTCAAGAATTGATTAAAATGGGTTCAAGTTCTTCTATTCCACTTCCATGGGATTGTGCTCATTATTCATTCGAATACGTTGCGAATCAAAATCCGAGCCTTATTGCACTTGAAAAAGGTCTAAGCTCGATCACTTATGGAGAATTCTACAATAAAGCTCATGCTTTAGCCAAACGTTTAGTTGAAAAAGGGGTTCAAAAGTCTGATAGTGTTCCAATTATCACTTCTAGATCATTTGAATTCTTGATTAGTATGTTTTCAGTCATGAAAGCCGGAGCTGCATTTATCCCAATAGACAATGCATTACCAAAAGAAAGAATTTCAATCATTCTTGCCGATTCAAAATGCAAGCATGTTTTAATTGACCAAACCACAAACAAAGATTTACTTGACCATCTAAACAACAGTAATCAATACGTTTCTATCGTATTGCACAAAGAACTATTCCTACCGTTTGTTGGTGAAGAAAAGTATTTGCTACCAGATATTGAAGGAACCGATCCAGCTTATATTGTTTACACATCTGGGTCAACTGGTAAACCAAAAGGTGTTATCATTAAGCATGCTTCAGTGTCCAATTTTGCCAATGTCGCTGTACCATCAGTCTATGAGGTAAAAAATAGAAAATGGGCTAGTATTCTTTCAATCAACTTTAGTGCTTTTGTAAAGGATATTATGATCTCTCTTAGCCATGGATCAACATCGATTCTGAAGGACGATGATTCATTTGCTGCGATCAAAAGGGCGGATTCAATTCATGGAACTCCATCACTTCTATCTATGTTAGATCCATTGGAATATCCAAATTTGAAACTTGTGGTTCTTGGAGGTGAATTACCATCTCTTGATGTCTTTAAAAAATGGGAAAATCATGCTACCGTTTATAATTCTTATGGGGTATCGGAACTAACTCACACGCCTTCTTCAAAGCTTTGGAATAGTCAAGATGAATTTATCTCTATCGGAAAACCTCTTCCCAACTTTCATTTTTATATTATGGATGAAAAGCTTCGATTAGTACCAAAAGGTGTTGTTGGTCAGGTTGTAATTGGTGGGCTGGGTGTGGCTAAAGGATACTTGCATCAACCTGAATTGACTGATGAAAAGTTTGTTGAAGATTATATCAGGAATGATGGAAGTAAAATGTATTTGACTGGTGATTTTGGTAAATGGCGGGAAAATAATGAAATTGAAATTACTGGACGATTAGATGATATGGTGAAAATGAATGGATACAGAATTGAATTAGAAGAAATCAGCAAGAATTTACTTCATGTTGACAAATCAATTGTATTGAAGATTGGAAATGAGTTGGTCGCTTTTGTCACCCCTGTGTCTGCAAATTCAGATCAGATAATGGAATCTGCTGTTCAAACACTTCCTCATTATATGTTGCCAACCATGATTATTCCTTTAGAGGATTTTCCTGTTACTGGTAACGGAAAGGTAATTTCTAATTCAACTTGAACTAATTATGTTCATAGATTGACAAAAATGCGTTACTTAAGTACGATATTAGTTCATTTTTGAATTCGGTTGGAGATTACGATTCAATGACTGAAAATGAAAAACAAATTGCCAGCATTATTGCATCTGTTTTGAAAATAGAAGTTACTGATCTTGCAAGAGATACTGATTTTTTCCGAATTGGTGGTGATTCGATTACTGCTATTTCTGTTGCCAATCTTGCAACCAAAAAAGGTAGGTCTCTAACTTCTAGGGATATTTTTTTGAAGCGTAAGATCGGTGCCATTGCTGATGTGTCTTTATTGGACAAACCCATTGGAACAATATTAAAAGATATATATATTACGTATTTTATTACATATTTCTGATTTATTAGGGATGATATATTATTGGAAGTGAAACGTAAAATTGATCTACCTGAAGAAATTAATTTGGATATATATCCTTGCACACCTTTACAAAGTGAAATTTTCGCAGAATGCTCCGTTAACAAATCATCTTACATCCATCAAATCACATGGGAATTAAATAATGTGGTTACAGCAGTAAAACTGCAAGAAGCATGGTCGAAAGTGATAGAAAATCATGATATTTTGAGAACTCGATTTGTCTCAACTACACAAAATATTTTCCAAGTTGTGATCCCATATTCACATCAGCATGTTCCATATTTAACAAGCGATTTAAATCTGAAAGCTGCTTTAGAGGATGGTTTACTTGCTGGATTTTCAGAGCATTCCCCAAGCTGGTAAATTACTATTAATTTTAACCTCTGAAGGATAGAAACAAAAGTAGTGAGGGACCCATCAACGCAAAGTGAATTATATTTCATTCTTAAGATACATCATCTTTTGTTTGATGGGTGGTCATTAAATACCATTCTTACAGAATTCAAAAATGCATACAATGGAAATTTTCAGCCTGAAATTGTTCATTTCAAGCCATATGTGCAATATGTATTCGCCCAAGATAAGCAAAAAATGAAGAGCTTTTGGCTTGACTATTTGTCAGATTTTGAATTGGGATCCATATTTTTACCAAAACATACTTCCAATCCAACCTATGGAAAAATTGATGAAAATCTGAAAGTATCACGAAAAACAATAAAAGAAGTATCGTCTAGATTGGGTACAACCGAAGCCACTGTCTGCAAGCTTGCCTGGGCACTTACTTTATCCTCTCTATACCGGAGAAAAGATATCGTGTTTGGGGAAGTAGTTTCGGGAAGAGACATTGATTTACCGGGAATTGAAAGGTAAGTTAAAACGTTCTAATATCAAGAATGTCAGGGCCCACAATATCAACAATTCCTTGTCGTATTAATATATATGGACACTCAATTCAAGATATGGTACAAAGAATGGGAGCTGAGAAGGAGCTTCAAAGACTTGAAAATGCTACCATTGGGCTTGCTGAAATCGAAAAATTGATCGGTACTAAAAAATTGTTAGAATCGCTATTTCTCTATCAAAATTATGTTTTCTCACCAAATACGGAAAGTGGACTAAAGTCAGTTCAAGGAAAAAACTTAAATATAAATTCAGCGTCTTTCCCATTGGAACTAATCATCACACCGAAAAATAATAGTATCAATGTCAAATTGCTTTATCGAGAGAGTGGGCTGCTAAATAGAAATATCGGACAACAGATACTTTCCCTATTCCAAGACAATATTGGACTAATTGTTGAGGCTAGATCCAAAGATGTTTACTTTAACTTTCAAAACACTATAACAAACGATGACTATGAAAAATTACTTGAATTTGGAACAGGACCTGTCAAAAGCATTGACTATGAATGTGCTCACTATGCTTTCGAGCATTGTGTGCAACGTGATCCAAATGCAATTGCTGTTGAACAAGGAGATGAATCAATTACATATGGGGAATTAAATCTTAAAGCGGAAAAAATTGCTGCCTGTTTGATTCGAAATAGTGTTCAAGTCGGTGATTATGTTGGTATCTTAGGAACGAGATCTATTGATATGATATGTGGAATGCTAGGTTCTCTAAAGGCAGGATCAGCATATATTCCAATTGACGCCAGCTTACCAATGGATAGAGTACAGTACATGGTCCAGCAAACAAAGTGTAAGGTGGTGATTTGTGAAATGGAAGTCTCCGGAACATTCATTTCCAAGATGAAAGATATAAAGTTTATTTCTTCAAGTGCAAGTATTATGGAGGAAGGTTCCGTTACAGTCCCGTATATTGGAGATAAATCACCCGCATATGTTGTTTTTACATCTGGATCAACTGGAAACCCCAAAGGTGTGTATGTTTCACATGGTTCAATCACCAATTACTGTATTAATCAATTTCCAAGACTAACCGGGTCCCCATTAAAACACACTAAATGGGCAAGTTTGTTTTCGATGAGCTTTGATATGTTCACTGGTGAAGTACTTTCCGTACTGTCTAACTTTGGTACTTTATGTCTGCCAAATACTAACCCATTTGAAACCATCCAAGCGGTAGATTATATATTTACTACTCCGTCGTTTTTGAAAAAGTTAAATCCGAATCAGAATAAACATTTGAAAGCAGTATTGCTAGTTGGGGAACCTCTATCAGTGACTCTAGCGAAACTATGGTACCCAACTATCCAATTGATAAACACATATGGACCTTCGGAGGCAACTATTATTGCAACTTCCACTCAAGTCAAGGACGAACAAATTCTAATTGGAAAACCGCTAACAAATACTTTACATTATATAGTGGATGCTAATATGCAATTAGTACCACTCGGGGTTGCTGGAGAGTTAGTGATTGGTGGAGTTGGTGTTGCGTTAGG
>JADGIX010000309.1:0-13059 GCA_027595885.1 Globomyces sp. JEL0801
ATTAAGAGGATTCTTATAATCTTCAGTCATCAAGTAACCAGGAACGTTATAAGATGCCCATCGAAAATGGTTCCCGTTTTCAAATAATTTGTGTCCTATTCGCGTAATAAAACTTTGAGATGGTGCTACTGGTTCAGTAGGTGGTGTGACACCAGACAAGGCTAATCCAAATATGAAGGAACATTTTATCAGTAAGGACATCATTTTTGTGTATAAGAATTGAAATTGTTGACTTGGATTATAAGTAAATATTTGTACATTTAACAAAACAAAAAACCAAGTATGTTAAATACATAATCGATCTATTGCATATTGAAAATTGCAATCTTATTAATGATCGGTTTATTCAATTTAGACCAAAGGAACAATAAAAAAAAATTGGTAATGGGTACAGATTAAAATATTAAAAAATGAAACTACCACCTGGTTGGAGTATAATTCTTTAGAAAAATACCCCATTTTTTGTCTCCATCACCATTTATGCCTGTGAGAACAGGATCCAAAACTCTCATTGCAGCATCCCATTCATCCAAAGGAGGTGGAGCATTTTCTCGTTTTTCCCATTGATCAACCGGATTTTCATCTGTAATCCAACCAGTATCAACTGCAGTCATAAAGATATTTAACGCTGCAAATCCACTGGCAGATGTACGAGTCAACATATTAAGAGATGCCTTGGCCATATTACTATGAGGGTGGCAAGTGGTTTTCGGACTTTTTATTAGATATTATTTGGCTTACCGATAAAACTGACCTTCCATGGCGGATACATTGACAATATACTTATCAATAGGCAATGATTCATCATGTAATGATTTAGTTGCTACCATCATCTCCTTCAACTCTGAAATTAATATCCAAGGAGCAATAACATTAATAACTTGACATTCAAACATTTCAACAATTGAAATATTTCCTATTTCTTGTGTCCAAGAATTTTCTTTTCGTAAATCAACTTGTTGATCATCACGATCATACACATTTAATGGAAACAATCTTGTATTCTGTGTTTCAATATCCTCCATCGTTAATGGAACCTGACTTAGTTTAGATGACAAATTCGCAACAGTCGACAAACTATTCCCTGTTGACGCCGATAAGTTTGATAATACAACCGATTGTAATCCATCAGTAGCTTTGGATGGGTTTGTATCTTTAGTTGAATCTAAAAGTACAAACTGATATTCACCGTTCTCTTCTCGGTAAACGTTTGTAATAGACATTTTGGAGTAAACTTCTTTGTTTGGGATAATGGATTCATCCAGAATCAGATGTTTGTAAAATTGAGTTGGTTTACGAACTGTCTGAGCGGCATTATTGATAATAACCTATACAATAAACAAAAATATATAATTTTACATCCATTCTGTTAAAGTTTGATTTGATTTTGGAACAAAATTGATGTACCATTGTCATATCTCGAAAATCAATTCCATAGATATGTAATTGTTTTGCAAACATTTCAAAATCAGGTTCTTTGGAATATCGAATAGCTGCATTATGTGGAAATCTAGTAGTAATAATAACTGTAGCCCCCATACGTAGTAGTTTCAAAGCTATACAGTATCCAATCTGGGATTAAACAATCAACGTTACCTTCACCCGAGCCCCTGTGACAATACAAACTCGACCTTCCATATTTGAAGAATAGAATCGTTTCTGATAGTTGAATTCAGCACAATTTGGACATAGTTGATCATAGAAATGATGTAATTTTTTGAATTTGTTTGGACAAATATGACATGATTTTGCATAGTTTAAAAATTCTTCTTGAGGTATAGAAGATTCTTGTTTTGAATGATGTTCCTCAATGTTATCGTCATGATGTTCCAATAACATGACTTTATCATCATCATTTGCATATAATTCTAAATCTGCAATAGAATTTAATTTTGCAGGAGGTAATGGCAAATCAAATGAACCTGTACTTGAACCAACCAATTTCTTTCCTCTAAAATGAATTAGATATCCATCAATAACCTATTTTTTCTAATTAAAGTGTTTTGTAATAATTGACGATCTGCTAACTTTTTGTTTATGATTTTAGATTTAGTTATTTTTTTGTTATCTTGATTTGTTGGAGCTACAGTTTTTGAAGCTAATTGGAATAATATTTTCAGGTCAGAATTAGTAGCAGCATGCTTTTTATATTTAGGAAATTCCGAGTATATTTTGAATATTTTAATAGCAGATTCTAGTTCTTGTTTGGTATATAATTCAGACCATTCTGGTATTGGTTCATGTCGCCAATCTGACATTTTACAAACTTTTTTTTTTTTTATATTTTATTATCATTTTTTTTTTTTTTTTTTGTTTATAATTAAAACCCTTATTGTTTTGTTTAATTTCGCCAATATTAAAATTTACAAAAATTTTTTTTTTTTTTTTTTTTTTTACAAGATGCTAATAAACTTTATTGAAAACTGTACATCAAATGAATCACAATCTATACAAGGAAGGTTCTAAACCCAATGAATTTCCCTTATAGATTCCCAAGGTTGTATAAATGTCGGGCTTATACGTTAATACAGATTCTATCCCATGTTTGGTTCGTAATACATTCCTTGCATTCATTACATCATTCAAGTCTTGATAGTTGGTCGTATATAAACATATCACATGAGAATTTCCTGTTCCTTCGTTTGGGGACACTTTACAACTCACTCCTAATGATCCTTCGTGTACATCTGTAGCAATTCCAGACCATATGGAATCAATTCGCATGGTAGGTACAAATATAAGCCATTTACCTGTCAAAAGATTGCTCGCCAATGCTAATTCATCAATTTGCTTCAAGATATTCTTTTTGGAAGTGTTACAATTTATGGAGTTTTTAGAGATTAAATCAAGGTTTGGAGTAGGTAAATCATTTACTGTTCCACTTATCGAGATCCAAGCTACATCATTTTTAGATATCATTGAAGGACGATTCTCTTTCAACCAATTTGAGAATGGCATAGTCTTGTCGAATACAATCAAAGATGGTTTTTTTCGTAGCATTTGAATTTTTTGATTATTAGTTATTTGTGATTTTATAGATAAAATGTGAGACTTTGAAATTACAAAGAAAGTTGAATAATTTGTGACTGACAATTCTTCATTTTTCAATGCCAGTCACCGTAGCAGATTTAAAGACTAAATTAACTGAAAAACTAACTCCAAGTTACTTGGAAGTGAATGATTTATCTGATGTAACATAATATGAATTAATAATAGGGATGTGGACAAAATATTGAAGTTATTATTGTTAGTACAGTCTTTGAAGGTAAAAGTGTCCTTCAAAAACATCGATTAGTTAATGATGCAATTAAATCAGAAATTGCAGAGATTCATGCATTCAGTCAAAAGACTTTTACTCCAATTCAATGGGAACAACAAAAATAAAAACTAATTTCAAATTATTTATTAACTTTACTAATTTATTCCTCACTTTTAACTATTAAACGCTATAAAAAAATTAATGAATTCAAATCATACCAAATCAGGTTTAAGAACACGATGTACCAATAAACTTCCTAAATACATTCAATTATCATTTGAATTCAAACCTGCTAATGATCCTATTAATATCGCTGCCATACCAATCGGATAACTCACTCGAAATTTCTGCATTAGTGGAAAATTGTAAAAATTCTAATCTTTAACAAAACAGAAAATGAATTTAATCAAAGTACCAAAATTGAATTCAAGATTAAATTCTTATTTACGTAAAAAGTTAATAGTCAACACAAGATCATTATCTACCCAGAAGGATTCGAAAGAAAACACTCCTTTAACCAGTCAGCAAAAGGCAATGCTTTCTAGAATGCTCAGAGTGGATCATGCCGGTGAAATTGGTGCAAGTATCCATTCAATAACTTTAAATCTTTTTTGTAGATTACATTTATAAAGGACAATTGGATGTATTAAAAGGAAAAGATGTAAGATATTCTTACTAAATGTGTTTTTGTAGGTAGAACCAGTAATTCAACATATGTGGGATCAAGAAAAGAAACATCTATCAGTATTGGATGATGTGTTGGTCAAATCCAGAGTTAGACCTTCATTATTGAGGTACAAGTTTATAGTTTTAACCTACTTTAGACCAGTATGGGAATTAGCAGGATATACATTAGGAGTAACAACTGCAATGCTTGGCCCTCAAGCTGCAATGGCGTGTACCGAAGCTGTGGAAACGGGTATGAATGAAATCTAACGGTAGTTATTGGTAATCATTACAATGACCAAATCAGGGAGTTGGCAAAACTTGATCACCCAGAGATTGAACGTTTGATTAAAGTAAGTTTCAACATCAACTCCAACTCAATACTCTGATCATTTTATGACGATCATTTCATTATTCCGATTTGAATTATCCTATTTATCCTCAATCACAGTTAATAATTTGTGTAGGTACTCCAAGAATTTCGTGATGAAGAGTTGGAACATAAAGAAACAGCTGTGGATCTAGATGCCAAGGGTGCACCCATGTATGAAGTCCTGAATCAAGTTATTCAAGTTGGTTGTAAAGCAGCTATTCAAGTTGCCAGTCGTATATAATCCTTGGTAATTGAGACTCCAGTTTTTTTTTAATATCAAATTGAATTCATAAAGTTTTTATTAGCCAAATTGTAATCCATTAATTATTGTCCTTACTGTAATATGATTTAATTCTAGCCAACTATAGTATTAGTGCAAAGAGAGAGTATACTCTGTCATTAATTTCTGACCAAGTAGTAGGTACTTTGAAAGCATTTTGTTTACTAAATTCGAAATCATTTCTAACTTTATCGAAAGATTCATCAGGAAACAAATCCAGTACTAAATTTAAAATAATTTAAAGATACCTTCAGGAGAATTGAATAGAAATAACGTCTATAATTACATTGTAAATATGAAAACTTACACAAACAGGGAATAGGATGTATAAACCGAATCTCATAGTTTCAAAGTTTACATTTCTGTTGTATCTGTTCCAAGTATTGACATTTCTTGTTAAAAAGGTTGATTTACGAAGGTATTGCATTGTAAAGTGAAACTGTTTGATTCGAATCTTTTCATTTTCTTTTTTATTTTTTTTTAATGACGATTTCAGTACCAGAACAACAAAAAATTCATTTGGATGAAAAAGGTTGGTTTTTACTCTTGAATGAAATTGATTGAATTCTTAATTCTTTACTTTTTTAAATTTGATTAATCAATTATAGGTTACAATGATTTATCAGCCATTTTATTAAACAAAAATGAATCTTTAGCTAAAAGATTTAGAACTTTATTCACTCTAAAAGCTGTTAATACTATGGAAGCTATAAATATCATCTCAGAAGCTTTCGTGGATGATTCGGCTTTATTAAAACATGAATTAGCTTATGTATTAGGTTAAATTGATTATCATTGATTCAATTAGGTTAAATTTATTATTATTGATTCAATTAGGTCAAATGAAAAATCCTTTGGCTTTACCAACACTATATAAAATTTTAGCTGATTTAAATCAAGAACCAATGGTACGTCATGAATCTGCTGAAGCAATTGCTGCCATTGGTTTATTAGAATCATTAGACTTTTTGAAAAAATACGAACAAGATGAATCTGTAGTCGTCAGAGAAACTGTTGGGTTAGCCATTGCCAAACTATTGCATGATAACTCCACCAAAGAGGAAGTGGAATCTCAAAAGATTTATTCATCAATCGACCCAGCACCCCCTACAAAGGAAATTTTAAGCACAGAAGAATTAAAGGAACGATTGAATTGTACAACATTACCATTATTTGAAAGGTTATTTATTTATAAGTATTTATTGTACAGATATCGTGCAATGTTTGCACTTCGAAATAAAGGGGATACTGATTCAGTATTAGCTTTAGCATCAGGATTTCAAGATGAAAGTGCTCTCTTCCGTCATGAAATAGCATATGTTTTTGGACAATTACAACATCCAGCATCAGTTCCATCATTAATTGAAACACTATCCAACACCAATGAATTATCTATGGTTCGACATGAAGCAGCAGAAGCATTAGGTTCCATTGCTACACCTGAATGTTTTCCATGTTTAAGACAATTTTCAGAAGATCCTGATAAGACAGTAATTCAATTAATTTAAATTATGATAGGTACGAGATAGTTGTATTGTTGGATTAGATATGTATGAATATGAAGTTAGTGGTGACTTTCAATACGCAACTAAAATTGAAATTGAGAAATGAATTTAAAATAAAAAAAAAATTTGTAATGGAAATCTATGATTGAATTGAATTCTCTTTTTTTAATTTTTTCAAGACATTTTCAATAAATGGATTCACCAATAGAAAAACGTGATGAAAGGGAGGAAGGTGAAGCGGAATCTGGTGATGATGAAATAAGAGGATCAGATGAAGAAGGTGAAGATATAAAACCTGAAGTATCTAATACCATTGTTAATATTTTAGGGTGATTCAGATGATGACGAAGATGAAGATGAAGATGAAGAAATTAATGAAGAAGACTTGAAATTTATTGCAGATGATGATGAAGAAGAATCAGATATTGAAACAGCAGAAAAACGAAAGAAACGTAAAAAGGAAAAGAAAGAGAAACGAAAAAGATCAGAAGAAATTGAACAATTATCAGATGATGATTTAGATTTAATTAATGAAAATATTGGAAGACGTTCAAAAAAAAAGTTGAGGAAAAAGGGGGATGAAGATCGTGATGATTTAGCTGATATGTTTAATGATGAAGAATTGGATGATATCGAACCTAGCAAAAGACCAAAAGATCGAAAAGACATTTATGATGACGATTTGGATGATTTAGATGATTTCATTATCAGAGATGATTCGGATGGGGATGAAGATGATGAGGATCGTCGTAAAGAACGTCGTCAAATTAAACAAAAACGTCAAGAGTTTGCAAAGAATTTGGGATCTGAACATGGTATATCAGATGTGTAAATCCTTATATTGGTTGATGTTAGGGCTTGGAGAGATATTGAAGAATTGTTTGGAACTGGAGAAGATTATGCACATGCACTTTATTTAGTATTCCTTTTCATATTCATATATCTTTTAGAAACCTGGCCAAGTGTTAACTGAAGAAGATTACAATGAAGATGCTGAAGTGCCAACGGTAACTAAGCAAACAACCATCAAAGATATATGGGAACCATCAGCTATTGCTGCAGGAATGCTCACAGAACAGGACGAGCTGATTAGAATTCGAGATGTTCCTGAAAGATACCAGAGCCAAGAGTCAGCTTACATCCCTGATGATGCAGAAATTGCTCGTGAAGCTGCTCTTCATGCTAAAACACTAATGAGAGATCATCAAAATATAACGGAAAATTCTCTAGTAACGGCCATCACTTGTGTATTACGATTTATTAGAAGAGATAGATATGAGGTTCCATTTATTTGGGCCCACCGAAGAGATTATTTTGATGGAATACTCAATCGAATGGATCTATGGAAGATTGTTGATCTGGATGAAAAGTTCATAGAAGTTGAATTGAAAAAGAAACAACTTATAGAGTTAATTTTACAAATCGCAACTGTATCTCCAGAGATTGAGCATGATACTCAAATTGCGGGATTAGTCGAAAAGATTGTGTCTTTGGACGATGTTACGGATACATTTGCACATATAAAGTTGATGTACTCAATACAACTTAATCAACTGGAAGCGAATGGAAAACAACGTCGATTATTCAAGAAAGCTCCTTGGAAGCGTTTATACGATGATGCAATGGAAAATGGAATTGGTAACTTTGCAAAGGTATGTCACAAAGAGACTCTATTCGCCATGATTTTTTAAATCTCATTCTATAAAAGATGAAACTAACATTTCATAGTTGTTCAACATCAATCAATCTGATTTTATCAATTCTGTAACTGGTCGTCAATCATTACATTTCCCAGAAAATCATGATGAATCTCCTTTGGATGCAGCAGCATCGTTTGTTTGTCAAAGATTCCCTACCCCTGAACTTGTTCTAAAGGCAGGGAAAAACATTCTGTCACGTCAAATATCCATTTATCCTGAATTACGAGCATTTGTTCGTAAAGTATATAAACACGATGCTGTTGTTGTAGTAGAGCCAACTGAGAAAGGGTTGAAGGAAATTGACCAATTCCATCCATATCATGTAAGTGATTGATCATTTTCACATCCAGCCATTTAAATTTCTTCGGGATAAACCTGTTGCAGACTTTGTGAATGGACAATTTTTACAAATTTTAAAAGGGGAGACTGATGGCCTCTTGAAGGTTTCTATTAGAGTGGAAGGAGAGGCAGAGTTAATTGGAGACTTTAATAAGTTCATCTGTAATGATTACGTGGATGAGAAGGCTGTCCTATGGAATGCCGAACGTCAGAGTATTGCTGAAGATGTGTGTGTGAATATCCTATTTCCTCAAACCGTGAAATGGTTAAAAGAACATTTGGCTCTGATTGCATCTGATGATATTTTGAATAAATGTCACTTGGAAATGGAAAGGGTATAAGTTCAATACTCATCATAGAAAATCAACATGTCACCGTATAAACCTGGAGGAGATGGGTCAAGGTCGCCCACAAAACCTGGACAAGCTGATAATCCATGTGTTGTTTTGTCGATCTGTTGGGGTGATGGTACGCGAAATGATCCAGCCTTTGCGGTTATACTGAAAGATACTGGAGAGATTCAAGAATATATCCGATTGGACAAGTTAACTGATAGAGATAACGTTGATGATACCAAAGCTCTACTTCAACTTGTTCAAAGACATGAGCCTGATGTAATTGCTGTCGGGGGCTTTAAACCCAATACCAAAACACTTTTATTAAAGATTTTGGAAGAAAGAGTGGTTGGTGAAGGACTCAACGACAGAAGTTTGAAATATTCTATTCCAGTCATGATTGTTGAAGACGAAACTGCACGAATTTTCATGAATTCTCAAACTGGATTAAAAGAATTTCCAGCATCCGATTACCACATGTTGATTAGATATTGTGTTTCTTTGGGACGTTATGTACAAGATCCAACAACGGAATATGCTGCATTGTTTAATCAAGATCAAGATATAAAGTCTGTTAGACTACATCCATTACAAGCTTTAGTTGCTGAGGAAAGCTTGCTCAAGGCAATTGAAAGATCGTTTATTAATATCGTTAACGAATGGTAATGAAAGTTTGATAATTTTTAGTGGTGTTGATATAAATACTGTGAGTGCTTTTCCACATTTAGCCGGTACTTTGCAGTTTGTCAGTGGTCTTGGCCCTAGAAAAGCACAAGCTATGATTGCAAAGATTAACCGACAAGTAATTTCTACCATCTTATGTTTGTAGGGTTCACGATTGGAGTCGCGAGCAGCATTAGTTCAGTTGTATATCTGTGGTTCTACTATCTTTGTTAATTGTGCGTCATTCATTCGTATACGAGACTTTCATTTTGCTGCTGGTTATAGAGAAAGTCAGTACGATATACTTGATGACAGTCGTGTTCATCCAGAAGATTATGATTTGGCTAGAAAGATGGCTGCCGATGCCCTTGATGTACCTGATGCTATGGAAGAAGATGAGGACCCCTCAGCGCATGTTCTGGAATTGATGACTGGAGATGTCACCAGACTTGATTCCCTCTTGTTGGACGAGTATGCAGTAGAATTGGAACGTCGAATGCATGCTCCTAAAAGGGTATGTTTAAATGACATCAAACAAGAATTGATGCATCGATTCCAAGATCGTCGTATGAAATTTGCTGGGGCTACCCCAGAGCAAATCTTTTCAATGCTTACTGGTGAATCTTTGGATACCCTTTATGATTCTGTTGTGACAACACTTGTGGTTCGAGTCAAAGAACGCTTCTTGAGTTGTCAACTTGGTTCTGGACTTGAAGGTTCAATTCATATTTCAAAGATCGATACCGATGGACGATCCGATCTAACACAGTTGTTTAGCGAAAATCAAGCATTGATTACCAAAGTCATGAATGTAAACCTGGATCGATTGCAAGTAGATCTTTCTGCAAAACAAGAAGATATTGAAGATGTTCAGTTGAAAGTCGATAAATACTTTGATTCGGACAAACAAAGAATTAAACAACCTGAAAGAAAGAAAAAAATGGACAAAGTTGAAAGGGTTGTAAGGACAATCCAGCATCCCTTTTGGCAATCAGTCAACTATCGTGCTGCTGAAGCATACCTTGCAACAAGACCCCGAGGAGAGGTTGTGGTTAGACCTTCTGGTAAAGGGAATGACCATATATCTATCACATGGAAAGTTGATGATGGAGTATATCAACACATAGGTAAAAAACAATTATTTTTCTCAATTTCTTGTTTAGACATTCTTGAGAGTCAGAAACCGAATGAATGGACTTTGGGAAAAATTTTAACGATTGATAACTTGCAGTTTTCTGAAATAGATCAAATTATTGCAGAGTATATTGAACCAATGATCAGAAAAGCTTCAGAGTTAATTGATCACCCTAAATATCAGAGAAAGACTTTAAATGAAATGTGTAAGTATTGTATATCTGATAACTCTATGTAGATGATTATGTAAACGAGCAATCTTCTGTTTTAAAGCGATCAGCTTATGGCTTTATCATTTCACAGGATAAGCAAATGGAAGCTGGCACCTTTTTGTTGGTTTTCCGACACCCAAACAACCGACCTAGGAAGGAAATTATTAGAGTTCACCCTTCCGCATTTGAGTTTAGATCCAAAAGGTTTAAAGAAATTAATCAATTGCTGGACTATTTCAAAACTTCCGAAGCCGAGAAGGTGAAGGCAAAACCCCTAGTGCATCCACAAAGGCAACAACACATTGGGCAACATCCACCACCGGATAATAGACAGCGACTTCCCGACCGACATGCACCTAACGACAGAAGACGTGACTACAATGATCCTCGACGTGGTCCTCCTCAAAGAAGTTACGGAAATTCATATCCCCAGAGAAATTATTAGTGAAACAATAAAATATTCTCAAATACCTGTTGGGAAAAAAATTTCATTCTATTAAAAGATGTGTGGTTTTATACAGTTACTGCCTTTCTATCCATTTTTTTCAGGATATTATTTGTTTCTCTCTTTCACTCCAACATTTGTGACACTGCCCTTTTCACCTCCAAACACAAAGGATATTAAAATGAAAAAAAGTATTCGGCCCTAGTAGGGCCGCTTATTTGGCCCTATTTTTTATTTGGTTAGAATCAACTTAATCATGTGTAATCCTAACTGGAAAACAGAATTCGAACTTCTAAGGACATGTCAACGGTTCGATTCTCACTACTGCCATGTTTTTTTAATTTAGATAGATTTAGATTTAGATTTTAAATTTTGCCTAAATCTAAATCTAAACTAAATAAATTTAAATTTAGGTATACAAAATTTAATGTATATCAACAGAAAAATAATTAAAATCACTACTGGATGAACGTCATTTTTATTGTTCAATTAATTGAATATATATAGATAGGTTCTCAAAATATTTTTTTGTCCGCATCTACGAACTTCTTTAGGTCTACCTTTTCTCACCTTTTGTTTTGGTTCCTTAGGGTTGGATTTTCCTGACTTATTCAGATGATCCATCAATACTTCTTGTAGAGAAGAAACAAGGTCTTCATCACCTACTACAGATTGGATTAATTGTTTTGATAGAACATTTAATTGTTGATATTGATTTTGTCTTTGACGTTGTGCGTTGAATTCAACTTCATTAAATAAATTATGACGTCCATCCAAATTTGTATTCCTTGTAACATGGACATATTCCCACATATTACTTCGAAACGGACTAATTTTTGCATCACATTTTGGATAATACATTCTAAATGATAAATGATTAGATGGTGTAAAAAACCATCTAGGGTGTAATGCACTATCAGGAACAAATCCTATTCTCCGTTCCAAAAAAGCAGCAAAAAAGTGTCTGCAATTAATTCCCATTCTGTTCAGAAGGCCACAGGAACAGTAACAAAGTCCATTTTCTAATACATATAATGTGTTTATAATAGCATTTTCAGAGTAATTAAACAAAATTTCTAACGTATATGATACATTAAACGATCCCTGAAATTCTGGTGATGTGTGATCATTGAAATAAAGTTGATAAATTGAATCGTTCATAACGTTTTCAGTTAATTGATTGATGAACGTATCTTTCCCTCTGTTAGAACAATGATATTGCTGTGCCAGATTCATTTGAACTAGAATATGAGAAAAACAATAATTCGATATGACTTTTGGCAAATAATCTATGAGTAAAGAACCGTATATATTCTTAAGTGCAATTCCATTTCTAATGTTATCGATTTTTGTTCTACTTTTCCAAGTGTCTGAAGAATCTAAATGTTCATCTATCGAAATATTATGTAGATAGTTGAATAAATCAATGATACTAGTTTGTTGATTTAAATGTGATAATTTGGCATTCATAGATTCAACTGCTTGAGATGAATTCATTCCTAAATGAAATTCCTGTGTCATGTAACAAATCGCCCATTTACGCACTCGGTATCCGCCAAGTGATTGATGCAAGTATGAAGCCGCTTTGCTATATACTTCGAGTAATTCTATCCACGACGTTTCAAATAATTGAATGGATGTTAACGCTCTAACTTTTAAAAAAGTATGTAAAAAATCGGCAAATTGTTTGCCTAATACTGCTCTTAGATTTTTACCTAAATTCATAGTTATATGGTATAAACATAAGTAATGAATAATAGCTAAATTTAGTGATTAAATATTACATCGATTTTCTAATTCTGAAGCAATTGCTAAATCACCGTCAGAAAACACTACATTTGGTTTCCATTCGTTCGTAATTAAAAAATCAATCCACCATTTGAACGTGTTGGTAGTTTCATCACCCAACAAAGCAGCACCAGCAAGTCTAACCTTTCCGTCAATATCTTTAATCACCAACAACCCTAAAGGCAGATTCCAACGGTTTTTTTGATATGTTGTATCAATTACAGCAACATCTCCATACTTGACTAACTTATCAGCCATTAAATGAGTCAACCAAGCAATTGAAGTAACCGTGTTGTGACTATCAATTTGCATATCATATATTAAACCGTTGCTTATATTCTGTTCTATACTTTAGAATTA